>VMDR010012786.1:0-25980 GCA_007922815.1 Macrotus californicus | reverse complement strand
TTCTCCGAAAACTGACACCCCAAACCCTGGGTCTGTCATTTCTTCTCTTTCCTCCCACTTTTTCAAAAAGTAATAGACTATATATTTTTTAATTACAGTTTTAGGTTTCTAAACAAAATTAAGCAGATAGTACAGAGAGTTCCTGTATACTTTCCACTCTATCCTCGCAGTCTATTATTAACATCTTACATATTAACATATTAACATTAACATATTAACATAACCACATATTAACATCTATGTGGTACATTTATTACAATGAACAAACCAATATTGACACCTTATTAACTAAAGTATACAGTTTATTTAGAATTCTTTAGTGTTTGCCTAATAATGTCCTTCCTCTGTTCCAGAATTCCATCCTGCACACCACATTACATTTATGAGTCATGTCCCCTTATGCTCCTCTCGACTGTGACAGTTTCTCAGACTTTCCTGGTTTGTGATGTCCCTGACCGTTGTGAGGAGTGCCGGTCAGTTATACAGAAAGATGCCCTTACTGGAATTTGTTGGATGTTTTCCTCGTGATTAGACTTGGAGTTTTGGGTTTTGAGAGGAAGAGAACAAAGTGCCATTTTTACCACAGCATATCAAGGGTACACGTCTTCTCATGATTTGACTTATTGTTGTTGGTAATTACTTGGCTAGAAGTCGTGTTTGTTGGGTGTTCTCCCCTGAAAAGCTACTCCTCCCCGCCCTTGTCATACTGTGCTCCTCGGAAGGAAGTTACTGTGCAGCCTACCCCTAAGGAGTGGGGAGTTAGGCTCCATTTCCTTGAGAGAAGAGTATTTACATAATTTATTTGGACTTCTTCGTGGGAGATTTCTCATTCTCATTTAATCATTTATTCATATCAGCATGGGATCATAGCTATGTACTTTTTAAAAATCTTTATTGTATTTTTTAATGAGTTTGGGACCCTTCCTTCCTCTTGAATTTTTTGAAATAGTTTGAGAAGCAGAGTCATTAGTTCTTCTTAGAATGTTTGGTAAAATCCTCTGTGAAGTCATCCGGTTCAGGGCCTTTGTTTGTTGGGAGTTTTTTGATTCCTGCATCAGTTTCACTAGGTGTGATGTGTTTATTCAGATTCTCTGACTTTTCCTGATTTATTTTGGGAAGATTGTATGTTTCTACGAATTGATCCATTTCGCCCAGTTTGTCCAGTTTGTTGGCATATAATTGGTCATAATAACTTTTTCTTACAATCCTTTGTATTTCGTTGGTGTCGGTTGTTATTTCTCCTCTTTCATTTCTGATTTTATTTATTTGGGTCCTTTCTCTTTTTTTCTTGATGAGTCTGGTGAAAGGTTTGTCAGTCTTGTTTTTCTTTTCAATGAACCAGCTCTTGGATTCATTGATCTTTTGTATTGTTTATTTAGATGCTGTTTTGTTTATTTCTGCTTTGGTCCTTATTGTTCTCTTCCTTTTGCTTACTTTAGACTTTTTTGTTCTTTTTTAAGTTCCTTTAAGTGTGAAGTTAGATGGTCTACTTGAGCTTTTTTCTTGCTGTTTGAGATAGGCCTGTAATACTATGAATTTCCCTCTTAGTGTTGCTTTCCCTGTGTCCCACAGATTTTGGATTTTTGTGTCCTCATTTTCATGTTTCAAGGTACCTTTTGATTTCTTCTTTGGTCTTGTTGACCCATTCATTGTTTAATAACATGTTATTTAGCTTCCATGTCTTTGTGTGTTTTTCAGTGTTCTTCTTGTGATGGATTTCTAGCTTCATAGCATTGTGGTCAGAGAAGATGCTTGATATGATTTCAGTCTTCTTAAATTTATTGAGACTTGTTTTGTGTCCTAACATGTGGTCTATCCTAGAAAACGTTCTTTGTGCACTTGAGAAGTATGTATGCTGCTTTGGGGTGAAATGCTATGAAGGTATCAATTAAATCCATTTGATCTAGTGTGTCATTTAATCAGCGCTGTCTCCTTGTTGATTTTCTGCCTGGAATATCTGTCCATTGAAGTCAATGATGTGTTAAAATCCCCAACTGTGCTCTATTTCTGTCAAACTCTCCCTTTACATCCATCAAGATTTTCTGGACACATTTAGCTGCTCCTGTGTTGGGTGTGTAAATGTTTGCTATGGTTATATTCTTTTGGTGGTTTGTTCATTTTATCATTATATAGTATCTCTTCCTATAGCTTTGGTCTTAATATCTATTTTGTTGGGTATAAGTACTGCTACCCCAGCTTTTTTTGGTTTTCCATTTGCATGAAATATCTTTTTCCATCCCTTTACTTGTAGTCTGTGTGTATCTTTTGATCTGAGATGGGTCTCTTGGAGGCAGCATATATATGGGTCTTGTTTTCTTATCCATTCAGTTACCCTCTGTCTTTTGGTTGGAACATTTAAGCCATTTACATTTATAGTGATTATTGGTAGGTATGTATGTAGTGCCATTTTATTGTTAGATTGTTTTCCTCTATTTTTCTCTTACTCTTTTTCTTCTTCTTCTTAAAGCAAGCCCTTTAACATTTGCTGCACTGCCGGTTTAGTGTTAACAAACTCCTTTAGCTTTTTCTTATCTGGGAAGCTCCTTATTTCTCCTTTGATTTTAAATGATAACCTTGCTGGATAAAGTAGCTTAGGTTGTAGGTCCTTTCTTTTCTTCACCTTGATTATTTCACTCTGCTCCCTTCTGGCCTGAAATGTTTCCATTGAATAATCAGATGCTAGTCTATTTGGTGCTCCCTTGTAGGTAACTACCTGCTTTTCTCTTGGGATTTTTAGGATTCTCTCCTTATCTTTAAGCCTTGTCATTTTAATTATGATGTTTCTCAGTGTGGGCCTCTTTGGTGGGTCCAACTTGTTTGGGACTCTCTGAGCTTCCTGGACTTGTGTGACTTTTTCTTTCACCAAATTAAGGAAGTTTTCGGTCATTATTTCTTCAAATATGTTCTCTATCCCTTGCTCGCTCTCTTATCCTTCTGGTATTGCCATGATGTAGTTATTGTTCCACTTTATGTTGTCCAAAATGTTTGTTAAGCTCTCATCATTTCTAAAAAATTCTTTCTTCTTTTTGCTACTCTGTTTGGGTGTTTTTTTCCTACCTCATCTTCCAAATCACTGATGCGATCTTCTGCTTCATCTAACCTACTGTTTATTCCTACCAGTGTATTATTTATTTCAGATATTGCCTTCTTTATTTCTGACTGATTCCTTTTTATGGTTTCTATGTCTTTTTTCATGCTTTTGAGTATCCTTGTAATCATTACTCTAGATTATCTGATAAATTGCTTATTTCCATTTCATCTAGTTCTTCTGGAGAATTCTCTTGTTCTTTCATTTGGGGTCTGTTTCTTTGTCTTCCCATTTTGGTTGCTTCTTTGTATTTTCCGCTGTAGCAGTTAAATTAATCAGCCTTTAAACTAATCAAGTTGGAATCAGCACCTCTGCTTAAGCTCCACAGGGTGGGCAGAGTAATTCCTGTGGGCATGACTGTTGCTCCCCTTCAGGCTGATGCCACATGGAGGATAGTGCTCTGCCTGAGAGAGATGGCTTCTGCAGTGTGGGGAATGACTCAGCACAGGGAACCTGGCAGCTGTTCCTTCAGTTCTCTCCCAGAGCCACCAACCTCAGACTGTCCCCAAGCATCTCTAGTTCACTTTGTTCTCTCTCTGCCAGAGCTTAGGGTAAGTGGCTGCCAACGAAATTTTGTGCATTGGTCCTGTAAGAGTCTCTCTGTAGTCTCTAGCCGTGTCTCTCCCTGGCAGACAGAAACCCTGCTGCTTTTCATAGCTGGATCTTATCTGGGTTCCTTTCTGGCTCTGGTGCTGTAGGCTGGGGAGCCCAGCTTGAGGTTTAGACCCCACGCTTCTCAGGGAAACCCCCGGTCACTGAAATATCCCTTCAGATCTTCAGCTGCCACCCGCTGTGGGAGCCCAGCCAGCCCTGTCACCCCTCCTCCACACTCCCTACTAGGCACATTGTGGTGAAGTGGTTTCTTGTGTTTGTGGTTATAAGGCTTCTCTCCAGCTAGTGTTCAGTTGGTTATTCAGGATGACTTCTCTACAATGTAGTCGTAATTCCAGGTTGATCCTGGGAGGGGGTTAGTGTAGTTTCCAGTTACTCTTTCTTCTCTTATCTTGGATCTCCCACGCGATTCCCTGTTTACTTTTTACTTTGTGTTGTGGTCCAATGTGTCTTTATTTTGTTGCTAAAATGGGTCTAGTTTTGGTTATTGGAAGCCCTTTCAGTTGGCTTCTGTTGGCCCCCATCAGTGACCTTTTTAATTTGTTTTTCAGCAGTTCCTTACTTTCTGGCACTACAAGACTCTCCAGGCTCATCTTCCTGCCCCAGTCCTAGAATCAGCCATTTTTTCTTTTATTGAAGAATGGTGTTAGAAACCGAGATCTGTGTGGGAAGTGTGCTTATTGTTGTTGGGGTGTCTTTTTACTTTAGGTCCTCTTATCTGACAGAGAAAAGAAATATGTGTAAATGCTGACCTGTATATACATATATGTATAAATACATCTACATGTTACCATGTGTATCTACATATGAATTTAACTGAGGTGTAACATGATGTTTTCACCTCTAATCCATTACCACATGGACTTTAGAGCCTTCCTTTCGTTTATCTGTAAACCTGCACTTCAACAGTGAGAAATTTGGCTTATACCCTCTGACATCCGTTTACTTCATTGTTCAATTCGATTATACATGTAGAGCAGTATCAGAATTGTTAACTTACACCCTCATGGGAAACAACTTCATCAACTAGAGTACAGTTCTTAGGTGTATTTTTTTTTTTTTGCCTTCAGTCTCACAAACTCTGCTCATTTCCAAAAATACCTAGATCAGCAATGTTCCCCCTCTCCCTTCAGTGAGTTGTTTCATACATGTGTAATGCCGTTACTGGATTCTTTTGTGGAACCCCTGACCTTGTAAGTGATTTTCTTTCTTAATCTGCATACATCAAGGTTCACTGCTCATGTTGTGCAGTTCTGCGGGTTTTGACAAGTGCATGTCATATATCCTCATTATGGTGTCACACAGAGTAGTTTCACCTCCCTAAAATATCCTAGGCTCCACCTGTTTACCCCTCCTCTTTTCCTCCCAAACCATTGGCAACCCCTGATCTGCTTATTTTCTCTATAGTGTTTACCTTTCTACCTTCTACTTTTAAAGTTTTTTACAATTGAATCTCTTAAGTGAGCATCCACTGAAGACAGACGGCCATTCAGAGCTCATGATCATTGTTCTGTTCCTCGGTGGGGTACAGGACTTCTCTTTGGAGTAGAGGATAGTTGTGATCACTAAGATGCATTACCTTGACAACACCTCCATATAATTGCAGTGTGTGCTGTTGGTACCATTATCCTTTCATAAAAAGTGCATTTGTTCCAGCTTCCTGCACAGCTTGGTTTGATGGATAGACATGCCCTGCCTGTGTTGTACCTCCCTGTTTTTCTCAGCCCAGGATGGTGATCTCCATATACTCAGCAGGCAGTATCAGACACTCATTCTGGAAGACAGAGTCCCTGAAAGAGGTGATCTTGCCGAATGGATTGTCCAGACAGGGCTTTCTGGGTAGACCATACAGTGTGAGCAAGGGACCAGAGTTAGGGAATGAAATCATCTTCAGGAGTTGCAGGGTGTTTGACCTAGGGTGTGATGGGGCTGGGGTGGGGAGGCAGGTGGGATCCAGGCTGTGAGAATCTCATGTTGTGGAGTTTGATTTCATTCTGCAGATCAGAACACACACTTCTATGGCCCACTCACATGCTTTGTTTTGCTGTGCAAATGTTTGAGGTCATTAGTTGCCATCATTTAAAAATCAAATGCTTTCACTTAAAAATTTGGATGTATATAAACATCAGTGTTGAGAAACTTGTGGAGGAATCAGATGACCGAGCAGCAGTAGGCCTGCATTCCATGAGGCATTACCGCATGGGGTGTGTGCGCTCCAGTCACTGTGGTCTTGCCCAGCCGGCCCCACCTGCTGACTGCACCTCTCTCATCCTTACAGGCAGGCCACTCAGTGGGGTGGCGGATCTCCCAAGGTCCCCTTCAGCGCTGACATTCTGTCATTCTGTGGCAGCTTCTTTGTTCAGAGTTTTTACTGCGGTCACACGGTGTATTGTGGGGTGACTTAAACTCTAACAGCGAAGGAAGAGACCGGCTAAAAGCATGCAGAGGCTTCAGTAACGAAAACGGGTGTGATCACCGTGTTTTCTGACCTTGTAAGAGGACCAGCTTTTCCTGGGAGCCTTAACTTTCCATTTCATTCTAACAGTTTAGAAGACATTGCTTTTTTCTGCCATTTGGAACACCTCAATAACCAGTTCTTTCCCCGATTTACCATGGTTTTTTTCCCCCATGGCTATCAGTATTTTGCCTTTCAAAATTAAAAATGCATCATTTTATTGTGGTAAAATATAGAATTTATTGTAACTGTTTTTAAGCACATGGTTTTGTGGCATTTAAGTATATTCACAATGTTTTGCACCTGAACTTACATTTTAAATCAATGTCCGTCTGTATGGAGGATATAGAGCAATTCCCAATGGGGCCTGACCTTCCAGCACCTGCTCTGTATTAGTAAATTGAGACTGTTGTTTATAAGCAAGGCCGGTGAACCAAAGTCAACTATTTCTATAACTTAGCTTTATTCACAAGAGAAGAGTGACTAACACTGGCATGCCGTTCCCACAGGGGTGTTTGGAGGTTTCATGCTAAGGCCTGCAGTCACTGACCTGGGGAAGGTGACAAAAGGCTCGGAACATATCCCCATGTCACCTGCAGTGGTAGCTTCAACATTATCTGCCAGATCCAGCCACTGCCTTTTTTTGTAAATAAAGTTTTATTGGGACACAGCCATTTCTTTTTGTTTGCTATTATCTACGGATACTTTGGGCTTACATCAGTAGCAGAGTTGAGTAGTTAAGGCAGAGACTGGATGGCCCACTGAGCCTAAAACGTTTGCTTTCCGGCCCTTCCTAGAAAAGGCTTCAAACCCCTGTTCTGGGACCTCAGCCATCAGCCCCGAGTCCCAGCTGTGTGTGTCCCACCTCAGACAGAGGGCTGAAGCAGAGTGGGCCAGACCTGAGTTCCCTGTGGGTGCTGCCTTTAATACGAACCCTGCTGAGGGGCTGCGCCGTTGTTCTGAAAAGAATCACAGGAACAGCCCTGATGTGGCAGACCTTGACATAGTGATCTCTGCGTACGAGCATTTTATTCCGGGCCGTGCTTGAGACGAGAGCCTGCTGGGTTGTGTAATGATGGGAATAAAGGAAGAAGGGGCCCTTGAATTCATGAAGGGGCTCGTTAGGGAGGTAATCCGGGCATGCCATAAATGCATGTAAGGCTTGGGAGACGCACAGATTCAGATGAAGAGATGGCCGTGCGTTCTGTCTCACAGTGGGACACCGAGCGGCATTTCAGTACTCCCTTTGATCCGTCATGCATTCATTTACCAAGAAAGTACAGCGGAGGGGGGAGAATCTCTGGATTCCTGGCCTCAGAATTCTGCAGATGACATGTTCATTTCTGAAGGCTGTGTCCCTGTGTTTAAAAGCCAGAGGGCAAGGGTGCCGAGTGCTTGCCTTCCAAAGCTCCTGGTAGGCAGCCTCTGGTGCTCTTGGACTTCACCTTTCAGTGTCTTCAACTCAGATTTTTTTTTTAAGGTGTTAGCTGGTTGGTTTAAAAGCTGCTACTCAAGAGTGAGAGCAATGGAAATAGACGGCTGTGAGGCTGGGGTGTGGGGAACGGCCCTGGAAAGAAAAGCCAATGAGGATGCCGAGAGTCTACGGCAGTCACGGCACACTCGTTGGATCCGAAGTGGCTGGGATGCAGCAATGTTCATTTGCTAAATATTTTTTTCCTAATGAAATAATCTGCTGAGAGGAGGTGATTCAGTGGGACGTTTCCCCTGACCCTCTCCTTCTGTTGACTTTTTAAGCCTTGAGCTGCACCAGCCATGGCTTTCATCAGCCGCGAAGAGTCATAGAGTTAATAGAATCTTTTATTTTCCCTTAGGCTAGTTCTCTGTCCCCGGACTGATCTCCAGGTGCCTTAAAAACAGCCTCACAAAACACAGTGCACAAGACCAGAAACCAAATCAAGCTGGTCTTCTGGCTGACTGCCAATACGTGTCTCTTGGTGGAGACCACTATTTGGAAACTATAGGTCTTGGTGATAAGATGATTTATCGCTTCAGTTGTTTCAGCAGAAAGGAGAGTGGCTATAGAAACGTAGCTGTGAGAGACCGCCAGAGGGCCGAGGCCTGCCATCAGCAGAGGCCGGGGAAGCTCTGAACGGCTTTGTTAACCTCTAGGTAGGTTTCCTTCTGGTAGCTCACTCTGTAGAAGGGAAAAGGAATGAACACAGTCATGAAGAGTCCTAATTTTTAAGTCCTAATTTTTAATTCTTTTATTTTTTAAGGATATCTGTTTCTACGCTTCTTGATCTGTCCCTCCAGTGATCTATAGTCAGTGTCTTTGGAGGGCCCTCAGCTGGCTGCGTGCTCTGATGGATGTTGTTGGAAGTGATTTCAAGGTTTCCTGTTGCTTACTAGTCACCAATTAAGTGAAAGCCAGATCAAACCTTGCAGTGCCCCAGGGGGGCTGCTCATTTCTTTCCATCTCTTTGCCCCAAAGTGCTGCCATCCTCTGTAGGAGATCAATGTCCTCCAGGTACTTATGAAATATCTTGGCCTGTGGAAATGGAGTATTCTATCAGGGAATTGATTAACACGTACAGAGATTCTCAGAGTGCTTAGAGGCAAGCAGACATCCTAAGTAATAGGAAACCAGAGTCAAGGCTGATTTTTCCTGTCCAGTCCTTTCCTTAACCCCATCCTCACCAGGGAACAGCTAGCTGACACAAGCAGACTCCTTCATACGGTAAAAACACCCGGTGCTGTTGTCCCAGGTCAGCGACGCTGCCTCTAAATCAGAGGATAGAGGAACACGTTGTCACGCTGCAGGTGGAAGAGAAGACAGTGGCTGTCTCAGTTGCACTGGAGAAATTAGAAGGGAAGGCCTTCCGTATGACCTGTCTGTGTATGTTATGCATTATCTGTTGACAGAAATCTCTGCCTGGACTGTTGCAGTAAGCACTTAATGGCCCCGTCTTCCCCACTTCCCCGCCAGACTTTTCGCTTTTGAGCATCCTCTAGGGCTATCCTTTAGTGTCAGAGCCCTCCAGGAACCTCCCCTCATTTCTGGAATAAAACCTGAGGTCCTAACCTCAGTCTGCAAGGCTCCATGAGGCCTGGTGTCTGGCTACCTTGCATAGTCACCTCCCATCCCTGTGCCCCTCACTCAGTTGGCTCCTGTCCCACTGGCCTTCTACTACAGTGCTCCCAGCCCACTCCCACCTCCGATTTTGTATCTGTTGTTCAAACACGCTTACTTCCTTTGGCTGGCACACCTCACTCTCTTTCTGCTGGTCCCTGTTCAAATCCACGTTAAGATAGGCTTTCCCTGACCAGCTGAAGTTAGCATACTCCAACAGCAGCCTTTCCCCCCGCTTTCTAACACTATGTTCTGTTTTATTTTTTCCTAAAGCACTCATTGACTCTTACTATATTTGTTTATGTGTCTGGAAATCCCTCCCCACACACTAGAATGTAAGCTCCACGAGGACAGGAGTTTTTATGTCTGGTTTGTTGCTCTAGCCCCAGCATCTGGAAGAGTGCCTGGCCATGAATAGAAACATAAGGTGTAGGGAGCCTCACAATTGAATGAAATAAACTACAGACCGAAGGTTCAAACAGGTGCCCCTGGTCTGATCCCTCGACAAACCAGCTGTGAGACAATGGGAAAGTGACTTGGATTTAGCGGCCTGTGTTTCATAGCAGTAAACATGGAGTGGAGAATACCTTCCCTGTTTACCCTGTTGATGAGTTGAGGGAATGAGACCATCTGATGAGTGCGCTGGACACTGAGTGCTGGTTGGAGTCGGAGGGCCAGGGGCCTTGCCCACAGAAGATGCTCATGAGCACTTGGCTCAATGTTGCTTTTGTCCCCAGTCACAAACCCTTGGGTAGGTGCATGGCCTTGCATCTGGGGTGTAACCTATGACCTAATGGAGACCTTTCAATAAATTATGACATCAGCACTTCAGAGGCAGGCTGTGTAATTTCACTGCGCTCCAGAGAGTTGGAGAAATGTTCAGCTTCCCGGAGCCCTGAGAGTTCTCTCGACATAAAGTCTTCTGCTGAAGTGGGTTTGCAGGCCATCCTCAATGACTTCAGTGATGGTTTTTCAAAATCATTTGCTTCAGAGTCTTCTCCGTTAGCCATGGACAAGCTAAACTCATCGTGACCACCAGGTGCAGCCTCTTTTATCTCTGAAATTTGAATCAAATCTGGTAGTGGCCAACTGTATGTGGAAAATTTGGTTCTCACCTTTTATTTCCTACTTGGAGAGGAGGTGTGGCCAGTGTGGGTAGGAGGGCCAGAAGCTCAGGGTGGTCCCGATTGATGAATTGATCCTGAATGATTGGGAAGTGATTATTTTGCTAAGTGGCTGGTCTTTTTTTTTAAATATTTTTTTCTTTTTCAATTACAGTTTATGTACAATATTATATTAGTTTCAGGTATACACCCAGTGATTAGACATTTATATAACTTACAAAATAATCATCCCGATAAATCTAGTACCTATTTGACACCATGCATAGTTATTATAATATTATTGGCTATGTTCCCTACCTTGTCCTTTACATCCACATGATTATTTAAAAAAAATTTTAAATTGAATGTATTGAGGTGACATTGGTTAATAAAATTATATAGAGTTCAAGTGTACAATTCTATGACACATCATCTGTATGTTGTATTCTGTGTTCACTACCCAAAGCTAAGTCTCTTTCCATCACCATTTATCCTTGTTTTACCCTCTTCTGCCTTTTGCCAGTCCCCTTTCCCTCTTGTAATCCCATGTAGTTGTCTGTGTCTGTGAGGTTTTGCTTTTGCTTTTTGCTTCATCCCTTCACCTTTTTTTACCCAGCCCCCCACCACCCTCCCATCTGGCACCCATCTAAATGTTCTCTGTATTTCTGAGTCTGTTTCTACTCTGCTTGTTCGTGCACTTTGATCATGGCTAAGCACACGGGGTAAGATGCAGAATCAATGATGTAAAAATTTCCCTTCCTGGTGAGGAGCCTCATAAATATTCACAGAATACCAAAAAGTCCCTGGTTATGGGGAATAGATTAAGAGCTCTGTATTCTGGTTGTGATGGTGGTGAGAGTAGAGAAATGAGGACACTGGTAATGAAGGGACAAGTTTTTGTTACCGATCTTCTACCCTGGGCCCATTGGGGAACATGCTTTCGTTTCCTCCTGCACGTGTGTGATGCTGTGCCCAGCCCAGAGTGGTACGTAATGGAGTGACGTGGTCCCAAAGGAGTTCCAGGTTGGGTGGCAGAGATAGGTATGAGAGTGAGAATAGTAGTAATCCAGATGACTTCCCACCTTTTCAGCCCCATCAGTCGGCTGGTGGGTTGATGAAAAAGGGATTCATTTCGTCTGGGAGTGGTGGGAGCCGGTGGGTCCTAAATATATACATATTTTCTGAAAAACAATTTAAGAGGTGTTCGGGGTAGAGTGTGAAAAATATGAAGAACCCTGTGGAAGGAGACTAATTAGCTTTTTGTTTCCTTTATTATGAAGTGGATTGTTCTGTTTATTCTTGCTTGGTGCATAGAAGTGGCAAATAATCTACAGAGCAAACTAAAGAGATGGTGTGCCTGCCCTTAGACACATCTTGGAGCATGCTGTTTTCAGTGCCGTTTGTGAAATCTCACAGCCTGGGGAGAAGGCACTCCCCAATCTCACGTTGCTTCCATAGGAGAGTGGGTTGATAAGGTTGAACGGGGCGATCGGCACTCACAGGCAGGCCGGACCTTTTCCCTCGGATAGAATACATGCCTCTTTATTCTTCTTCCTCCTGCTTTCCCTTTGAGGTGATGGGAAGAGCCAGTGAGTCAGTGATAGTACCTTGGCAGGAAATGGTTAACTGTCTTACTATGAAGGCTTAGATATTGTTTCTAGAGATGGTGTAATGGAGATTTCAGACCAGACTTGGAAAATATCATAGTCGATGTTTGCAATGCAGCTGGTACTCATTAAATCTTCATTCTCCTCTCTCATGAGCCTTAATTTTAATGTTGAGGTGAGCGTCGGCAGGTTTTTCGGCGTGGTGCTCTTTGGGGAGTGACAACGATCTTTGACACCTCGAAACGTGTGCTCTCATCATGTGACTCGAGGAATAAAAAGTCACAACTTGTGTGTACTACTGTGCAATCACAAACACAGGCCCCTGAAAGAATAAGTTGTCTGTGTAGGCAAGACTAGTGTTTTGTTTAAGAGTAATTGATAAATATTTCCTTACTTTATGTTACCTGACAAGTAATTACGTATATCTTGTGCTAGCTCTTTGGCAGTCACTGTTCTAAGCATTTTACCAAGAATAACATTTGATCCTCCTAAAATGCCTGCAAGGTAGATACTTCTATTACCCGATTCTTTTCGTTGCGAATACGTTTGTTTCGTGTTTAGGTTTCAGTATAGACATGTTTGTAGTTGCCTCTAATTTAAGAAAAATTCTTTGGATAAACCCCTAAAAACTGAGAATTCTGTCTACTAACTGACACTTCCTCCCCCCTCCCCAGAAATTTGGGGAAGTTTCACCTTTTTTGGAGGTCAGTGGCAAAACACCAGCTGTTTCCGGAGGTGCTGATCTTGACAAGGTCGGACTAGACTGGAAATGATTTTGATTAAGGTTCTCTGAGAGTCTGTGGAGAGGGAGAGTGTGTGGAAGCTTCAGCGCACTCTGTCCTCCGTTTGGGATTATGTGTCCCCAGAGGGGAAACATGCGCCCACGGTCACCCAGGAGGGGCCGACAACCTCAAGGCCGTTCTGTGTTTGGACTCAGTGTTGTGGTCACGGTGGATCGTGCTGCCTGGAGGCTTCGGAGCGTGGGTTGGAGGAACAGCTGAGATTTTAGTCTTGTTTTGGTGGCATTTCTGGTATGCTTGTCCCTTTGGGTTAGTTTAATTAAACACCAGGTAGAGCCAGCAAGCAAATTTCATGTTGGAATTGTGTTTATTTTCCTAGGGCTCCTTGTGGCAGCCAGATCTGAGTGCACATATACCATTTTGGCTTGTTCTTGCAGTTAGCACCCGGCAGTGATTGCCAGGCCTGCTCTGTCTTTTCCCCAGCTCTGATATCTGCCGCCTGACTGGGTGGCTCTTAGCTCCTGCTGAATGTCTTGGTTTCTGGCCAGTTTGGGAGGCTTGGGATCCCCTGGGGGAGGAAGGGGGAGGAGGTAGTCAAGCAACAAAGCTAAAGCTGGGTATGAGAAGGCAGATTAAAGCTGGTGAGGAGGGACCAGGCGGAGAGCCAGCGAGCCAGCACCCGCAGAAGTGCAAGGGGCAAGATTCACGGTCTCATAGGTGAAGCCCATCAGCCCTTGCGAGAATTCTTTGAAGATTAGTGTTTGGATTTTCCCCTTTCATCTCCTCTCCTTCCCTTCGCTTAGGTGTTAGTTGCCTGCAGAATCCTTTGAGGAGAAGTTACTCTTGGGCAGTTTTTATTCACTGTTTTTAAGCAGAAATCTCCCCTTTGACTTTCTAGTCTGAATATATACATGTCTGACATTTCCTGACAGGTGTTCCCTCCCACTCCACGCATCCACTTTCAGAAGGTCCTTTGTAGTCGAGGCCTGTTGGTCTGAGGTGTAAGATTTACTATGTTCCTGCTTTTCTGAGTGAGGCAGGACGTGTAGTGGCCAGGGGCCAGGTTGCCTAGCTGCCATTGTCTCTGATGCTGAATGGCTGTGTGACTGGTAAGTGAGAGACCCTTTCTGTGCCTTGGTTTCCTTGTCTTTAGAAAAAAGTAATAATAGTACCTACATCAGAAAGTTAGGCAATTATTAGCAATTTATTACCTTCCCCGCTCTCTTCCATAGAGAGACCATGACATGAAGGCAGAGGTTTTTGTCACCTTTCCTCCACCCTATTTTTGTATCCCTGGCACCTAGAACAGTGCCTGGTACTTAGAGGTGCTCAGCACATCTGTTGAAGGATGAAATGCAGGAAAGACTGTTTGGATGCTCTTTGCTGTGTCCTCTTGTATTTGATGTACTTTTGGAATAGAGAGCGGATCCAGGAGGCGGGGCATGGAACTGGGAATGTTAGGAAGGTACAAGAACTAGTATATTCTCCACTTTCAGTGTGATGTCAGCTCCTGGCATTCTTGAGCCGGCTGTTCTCCCTCGCTGCCCCCTTGCCCCCCAGGGATTCTGAGACTTTGTGGAAGGGTGCCTGGGGCACTGGTGACTGACTGGGGGAGCTGCATCAGGACTGGCAAGGAGCAACCTCTTGGATGGCATTATGCACCAGGCAGTCTTTAAAGTGCTTTATGTATATTAGCTCACTTAAGCCTTAGCCCAGCTCTGTGAGGTGGGGTCTTCTTAGTTGCATTTTGCAGATTGGAAACTGAGGCACTGAGAGGTCAGGTGACTTGCCCAAGGTGAAATAATATTATAAATACTTACTAAATACCGTTTTTTTTTTTTTTCCTGCCAGGCATTTGTGCTAGGCATTGAGGAGCAGCAGGGGAAAAAAAACATGATTTGGTTTCTGCCCTCAAGGAGGGTACAGTCTAGTGAGTGTGTGGTTTAACTGATAATCCCACAAATAATTACAAAGATTGATGACTTGTGACAGGCAAGGCAATGCTGTGGGGCAGAGTGACAGGGGTCCTGGTGTGGACTGTTGGGGAAGAGAAGGCTTCGCTGAAGGGCAGGCACTGTTACGCTGAGAACTAGCCAGACCGAGGGTGGGGAGCAGGTCTGGGTGGGGAACAGCAGTGGGAGCCACATGAGGAGAGCTCAGAGGTAGGAGAGACACGGAGACAGGAAGGAGGCCAGTGTGGCAGGAGCAGAGGGAATGAGATTTGCTGAGGAGATGGATGATGTGACCTGAGCAGTGACATGCAAAATCTTTAGGCTCATAAAGGACTTTGGTTTTTGGAGTGAATACAATGGGAAGCCATTTAAGGATTTTAATCAGGAATATATGGTGATTTTATTTATAGTGAAAAAAATCATTATGTTGAGCAGAAGGAGAATGATTTAGAAGTGAGCGAGAATAGATGCTTTGACTACAGGGTTTTAAAGTGCATCCGAAATCAATACAATCGCTTCCATAGATCCTGAGAGACATTTCACAAAAGTCAATGTCTATTTTTATTAAGCTTTTGATTTTGAAATATTTTTAGATTTATAGAAGAGTTGCAAAGATAGTGAGAATGCTTATTCTCATGTACTATTTCCTCCAGCTTTTTCGAATCAATATTATTTTTAACACTCCCAGTAAATTAGAAATGGGTATTTCTTATCATAATGAAACATGTGTCTCTGAAACAGCCAACATCACACTGAACTGTACATACTTAGAAGTGTCTCCTTTTGAGACAAGAATGATACAAGGTTGCCTGATTACTTGTACTTACGTCATAAAATTCTGTGCCATGCAATACGGCAGGAAAAGGAAATGAGAAAAAACGAGAGAAAGAGCAATCCTTAGTACCTCTAACACAAAAGAGTTCATTGAAAAACTCCCAGCAATTGATGGAATCAGTGAAATGGTAAAATTATAAAATGAATATCTAAAAATCTATACCAGTACAACGGAGATGAAGTAATTGCTATTTAAAGTAACCGACTGCCGTGGTTTGGGCTCCTATATTGCATAATTTTTCTTTGGAGGACCAACCTGAGAAGTGGGGAGACGTGAGGAAAGATGTTGGGGAATAATGGGTCTGGTATGAGTGGAGGCCAGAGGCTGAGTAGAAAACTGGCTAGTGAGAAGTTACTCAGGGTGGGCACAGTCTAGGGACCGGGAGTAGCGGTTCCAGCAGGGGCAGAACTGCGGCACCAGAAGGGACAGTGCTATAGTAAATGACTTGTTTTGTTTCGTTTTTTAGACTTTGTTGATACACAGAAATGCAGTTTGAAAAGCAGTTTAATCTACATATTGCTAAAATCTTTTTAGTTGTAGTCGTTTGCTGTTCAATTTTTCCTGTGCTTTATAGAGACATTTATATTCTTCCCAAGTCTTAGAATTTTAATCTATTATTCTTTTATTCCTGTATGAGTTCTACACTGTACTAGGAGTTCAACACAGTCATTGTGTGGAAGTAATGATTGAACATGCTTGTCTTGATTTTAATTGGAAAACTTCATCATTTTCAGCTTTCAGTTTTCAGGCTGCTGTGCGAACGCACGTCTGTGTGTGTCTTAGGTACCATTCATCAGTCGAGGCAGTTTGCTGCTATTTCTGGTTTGCCACGACTTTTTTTCTCCCCTATCACTGGATGTTAAATGTTCATATATTATTTTCTGCATTTAGTGAGATGAGCATATTTTGTTCTTTAATTTCTTAACAGTTTTTTTAAGAGAAAACTTTTTTTTTTTTTTCTGTTATAGTTATCTTTTCGGCTCTTGGTTGCCATTGGCCCAGTATATCTGTTTTTATCTCTTACTTTCATGTCCTTGTGCCTTAGGGGTGTATTTGGATTTTTAAAAAGTTTTAAATTTGCAGTATTTGTTGTTTAACTGTCGAGTGTAGTTCCTTTCTACTTTTTGTGATTATTGATGCATTTGGATGTGTTTGTGCCATTGTAATCACTAGTTTTCTATTCATCCCACTTTTTCTATATTCTTGTCTTTTTTGGGGATAGGTTGGATTTTTATTTCCTTGTTAATATGCCATTTTTTTCTTTCTACTGTTTTTTTGAAACTTACACATTATTATTTTATTGATTTTCCTTGAAGTTTTACTATGCATATTGAGCTTTACAAAGTTTAAAGTTGCCCTGGCCAGGTGGTTCAGTTGGTTGGAGCATCGTCCCCTACACGGAAAGGTCGCAGGTTTGATGCCTGGTCAGGGCACATGCTTAGGTTGTGGGTTCGATCCCTAGTTGGGGCATGTAGGGGAAGCCACTGATCAATGTTTCTCACATAGATGTTTCTCTCTTTCAAATCAGTAAACATATTCTCAGGTGAAGATTAAAAAGAAAAGTTTAAAGTTAACTATTTTAATCCCTTTCCCAGGGATTCCCCTCCTGTCTTACCTGTTGTTCATATTTTAGTTCTGCTCCTTAAAAAACTCTCACAAGTTAAACATCTTTATTATTTTATGCAGACAGTATTGTTCTGGCTTACCTCTATTCTTATTTATTTATTTATTTCATATCGGACATCTTTCTGGGACTGTTTTTCTTTTCTTGAAGAACTTTAAAAGCTCCCTCAATGTAAACTTGGTGGTAAAGCTACGGTTTTTTGTATACCTGTAAAAGTATTTTATTTTCGTTCCTAAAGAATTGTGGGACACACAATTTAAAATTATAAGTTGTTATTCTTTCCATGTTGGGAACATATTCTGCTGACCCCGGTCCATCCCTGCTTCTGTGGAGAAACATGTCATTTTGGTCATCGTTCCTTTGTAGAGGAAATGAACTTTTCTCTAGGACTGCTTCCAAGACCTCCCTTTGGTGTTTGCAGCAGCACCACGATGGGAGTAGCTGTGAATTTGTTTGTATTCATCGTGCTTGGGATACCCTGAAATCCATTTCGGAGAAGTCACAGCCATTATTTATTTAAATATTGCCTTTTCTTCATTCTGCCTGTTCTGTTGCCGGCAGCCTGATCAGATCACCTCCTGATCTGCTAGTGTCTCTCCTAACAATGCATATTTATCTTTTCTGTAGTGGCTGCACTTTGAATAATTTCTTGGAAAATAGTGTCTTTCACTTTACATATTTTCTATCAGTTTCTGAACTGCTCCTTTACCCATCCAGAGAGTCTTTTAATTAAAAAAAATTAGAGTTTTAACTTCTAGAGGATGCATTTTTTTTCAAACCTTTCTATTTCTTTCTTTATAGTCTCTTGTTATCTGCCTGTCTTTGTGTTTGCGTCCTTTATTTCATTAAGTATTTTATTACCAGCTGTTTTGTATTCTGTATCTGACTTCAGTATCTGCTGTTCTTGGAGATCTGAATGCATTTTTTTCCCTGCTAAGCCACATTCATAGTGGCTTGACTTCTTTTGTGTTTGGTGGTCTTTGACTATGAACTTGTTGCTTGAATTTATTCGCTGGGTAGTCTGAGGATATACACTGGGGATGTTTCCTCCAAAGAGGAGTTACTTTTGCTCTTTAATTTTTAAATAATTTTTATCCTCACCCGAGGATGTGCTCATTGATTTCAGAGAGAAGGGGGAGGGAGAAGAAAGGGGTGGGGAGAGAGAGAGAGAGAGAAACATTGATGTGAGGGAGGAATATTGAATGATTGCCTCTCATATGTGCCCCGATAAGGAGCCTCTCCTGCATGTCCCAACCGGGAGCTGGACCTGCAACCCAGGCATGTATTGTGTCTGGGAATCGAACTCACAACCTTTTGGTTTACTTAACGGCACTCCAACCAGGTGAACCACACCGACCAGGGCTTACTTTTGCTCTTTACAATAGTCATGGGCACCACTGATCAGAGACCATTTCAGACCCCCTTCAGGGCCTTGGTTTAGAGAAGATCCCGGGTGTGGCCATACCCAAGGCTGGAAGAAACCTGGCTCAAGGCTCAGGACCCCAGCAGCATACTGCTGTCAACATCTGCTCTCAAGACAGCCAACCCTGCTGCTCCTAGCTGCCCACTGCCTGGCACCACATGGGCACATGTGTGTGGGCTGTTTTTTGGAAACCTCTGTGGTTTCTTGTGAGATTTCTTCGAGTTTAATTATCTCGAGTTTAATTGCTGCAGCAGGAAGTTTTCTCAAAACTCCTCATTTTCCATAATACTAGAAGTCAAAGGACCTAAGAATATCTTTTTCCATCTTCACATTTAATGATATTTCAGCTGAATACCAAACTAAGCAGTCCAAGATCTTTTCCCTTACATTTTGAAATTACCACTTCTTTGTCTCCTTATAGCCTGTGATGCAATTGAAAAAACTCTGATGCCAATTTGATATTTGGGCTTTTCAATTTTTTCCTCACTAGAGGCTTTTAGATTTTTTCTTTGATTTAAAATTTCACTATACTACATCTAGGTGTGACATTTTCTTTCTTAGTCAGCCTTTTGGCACTCTGGGAGTTCTTTCGATCTGAAGTATTAAATCTTTGTTTAATTGTGGCAAATTCCTGGTCCTTATTTCTTTAAATATTTTTTCTTCTCCTTTTTTTCTCTCTGGAACTGCTGTGAGATGGATGTTGACACTTGATCACATTTTCCCCATTTTTAAAATCCAGTCTTGTTGCTTTCAGCGGAAGTTACCTTAATTATTCCAGCTCACCAGTTTATTCTTCAATCTCATTCTACTCTTTTACCAACCCTTTAAGTGCCCTTTTTCAAAACTTATTTTTTTCAAGGTCTGGCTGGTGTGGCTCAGTGGATTGAGCGCGGGCCTGTGACCCAAAGAATGGCCAGTTTGATTCCCAGTCAGGGCACATGCCTGGGTTGTGGGCCAGGTCCCCAGTAGGGGGTGCACAAGAGGCAACTGCACATTGATGTTCCTCTCCCTCTTTCTCCTTCCCTTCCCCTCTCTCTAAAAATAAATACATAAGATCTTTTTTAAAAAATGGCAGAAGCACTAAAAAGCATTAAAATAGACGAGTTCAAAAACTATTTAAAAAAATTTTTTTCAAGCCCAGTATTTTTCGTTGATAGTTCTGCTTCTCTCTACTCCACATTTCCAATAGCCTCCCATGACACTATTTTTAAAAAAGATTTTATTTATTTATTATTAGAGAGGGGAAGGGAAGGAGAAAGAGGGAGAGAAACATCAATGGGTGGTTGCCTCTTGTGCACCCCCTACTGGGGACCTGGCCTGCAACCCAGGCATGTGCCCTGACTGGGAATCGAACTGGCCATCCTTTGGGTCACAGGCCGGCGCTCAGTCCACTGAGCCACACCAGTCAGGGCACACTTAAAAATACTTGTTTTAAGTTTTTGTTCCTTTTTCTTCCCATTAGGTCTGCTTCTACCAGTGTAAATTTTTCCCTTCTTTTTTCTCTTTCATAGCATACATGGCGTCTCTGATATCTGGCTCTTTTCCCTGTTGGTGTGTGCCTTTATTGCTTTGTGATGTTTAGCTGCCTTGCCTGTTTTTCACCTGGGAGAGTGACAGAAGCTCAGGCACTTGCCTGCCCTCCTCAGGGGAGATAACTTATGGGGAAAGGTGCCCTCAGGACTGAAGTGTAATCTGGATCCCTTCCCTTTCTCTTTTCTTGTGGTCCTCCCAAGAACCTGACCTGAGTCTTTGTTTACTCTGCCTGGCTGTGGCCTATGGAGAGGCGTTGGGGTGGGAAGGAGTGGTCAGGAGCTGGCTGGCCCCTTACCCTTGTTCCTATTGGTCTCACCCAGGCCAGACACTGCCTTGATGTCAGGGTAGCCCTTCAAGCTGGATCTTTTGCTTATCTGGCAGCCATAGACATGGGTGGCCCAGATGGAGGGACTCGCCTTATATCTGTCCCTCCTCTGCGGCCCGTAATCCTCTCTGGTCCCAGCCCATCCTCAAAATCGGGAGCTCAGTCACCTCTTGTCTCCACTGCAGTTTCTCAGCTCTTCCTTTACTGTGACATCTCCAGGACTGGATTCCAAAGAGGGGCCAGAAGATGTGCTGGCTGGTCCTCCACCTTGTCCAGAACTGGAAGCAGAGATAAAAAATTCATGGACTTGTAAAGAAATAACACCAACCTTTGCAGAAACTGTAAGAAGTTTCCAGTTGATGAGGTCCTCTGGAGTGCGTGGTCTTTACGCTTAGAATCTGGAGCCTTTGACTCTCAAGTGGACATGACCTTAAGTAGTCTCTGGGGGGGTGATTATCGTTTTTATGTGAAGTCTGAAGAATGACGAAGCAGTGTGGTGGTGATCCATCGTGTGGGGGCGTGAAGGGAATTCGTGATCTGAAAGCTTTATGATCGATGGTGGACGCCTCATCGATGCATCTGTCATACGGTTCTTGCAGCGTGCGTGTCTTGAAATTATAGCAGTGCTGTTCCTGATGATCATAAATACAAAGTGTAGATGATACTAAGCATTGATTTTCTTAAAAAAATAATCTTTCATTTTCAATCACAGCTGACATCAATGTTTTACTGGTTTCAGGTGTACAACATAGTGATTAAATGTTGTATAAGTTACAAAGTGGTCACCCAAATAAATCTAGCACCTATCCGATACTATACATAATTGTTATAATATTACTGACTATATTCCTGATGTTGTACTTTACATCCCTGGGACTTTTTATAAATGCCAACTTGTACTTCCTAATCCTTTCACCTTTACACCTGTTCCCCCAATGGCCTCCCATCTGGCAACAATCAGTTTGTTTGAAGGGGTGGAGATTTTGAGTAATCTCTCAAAATCACCACAAAAGTAAGTTTGACCTAAACTCAGATTAGTTAAGCATAATTTTTAATGCTGAAGGTGGGTATGTGCATATCAGTAGTGGGGGGTGTGGCAATAATGTTATTCTCAGCAATTACTGAGTGCTTGCTGAAACACTGTTTAGATTTGTAATAGGTTATTAACTTACACTTGATATGGAGATAATGATTTCTAATCATCCATGTTACTTTTTCTGGGTTCTGCATGATGGTTAGCCCCAAATAATTGTAGTAGTTACATAGTCTCCTGGGTTTGCTCATAGAGCAGATCCACGTATCTTTTCAGATAACCTAACCACAAGCTACTGGAAGGCGGGAATTGTGTGACCTATTTACCAGTGTTTCTTTGGAATTTGGTATGTAGTGGGACTGACTAATATTCGTGGAAGCAATAAGCATTATACTCCTATTTTAAAGGTGCTCAGGCTGGTAGAGGAAGACGAGGCAAATGGATTGATGTATCAGTCAGGATTTGTGCTCAGCTGTGGTCCATAGATCTGCAGGAAAGTGGAGTCAGCCCCTCATTCTCACATTCCGCGGCAGTTGCCATCACCTGGGGAGCTTGGAAAAACTATTAACACCTGGGTCTTACCCCACCTGCCGAGATTCTGATTTAATTGGTCTCAGTGCATGCTGGGTCTGGGAGTTGTAGAAAGCCTCCAGGTGTGTGAGTCTGCGTGGGCTGCTATATCATGGTGTCGCAGGCTGGGCGGCCTCAACTAGAAGACTTCGTGTCTCCCAGCCCTGCAGGCTGGGAAGTGCAAGACGGAGGGGGCAGGCAAGGTAAGTTTTACTCTGAGATCTTTTCTGGTGGGTTGTAGGTGGCTGCCATCTTGCTGTGTGCACACAGAGAAAGTGAGCTTTCTGCCATCTCTTCTTACAAGGATGCTACTTGTCGTATCAAGGGCCCCACCTGTTGGACCGCATTTAATCATAATTTCTACCTTCTAGGCCCTCCACATACAGTAACATTGAGGGCTAGGGCTTCAACGCAGGAAGTTTGAGGGGACGAAATTCAGGCCACGGTACCCCATGATTCTAACGGGCAGGCTTTATTCTTGTGTCACATAAAAGAAATTTGGCGGTAAGCTTTTCAGGGCTGATTTGGAGTTCCACGGATTTCAGAGGCCCAGGCTCCTTTTAAATGTCCGCTTCACCATTCCTGGGGGCTGGCCATGTTCTCAAAGTCCAGAGGAAGTTTTGGAGTTCTAGCCACCAAATCTATCTTCCCAAAAAAAAGGTGGAGGAGGGAAGGAGTCTAATACATCACTGTTCCTCATGAGCTAGCACTTTGTCCATTGACCACATCTAACTGAAAGGAAGATTGGGAAGTGCATTTTGGCATAGTGCATTGGGCCCACCTAAAAATCGGAGTTTTCTTGACTGGAGAGACGAGAGAAAATGCATGTTTGGTAGGTAGTCGGCTGCCTCTGCTATACCAGGTTTCAGACATGAGTTAGTCAGTGCTGGAGCTCAGGGTGCAAACCTCAGTTCAACCCAGTAATCATTGCACCGTTCCAGGAACCGATGGAACGTGGGCCCTGGGAACAGTTGGTAGATGGAGAAGTTAAGGGAAGTTCTCTTCCTGTTCCTCATAGGCTTGCTACATCAACAAGAACTGATTTGCTTCTTACTAAAGTAGGGTCGTGGGAATCCATGAATCCTGAACTATGCAGCTGGATCAGTGTATGGTCGCACACACGGCGTGTTTCAGCTGTTATTGGCATTTTGTTAGCATTTGACACAGCTGACCACTCCCTCCCCTCCTTCATATTTTCTTCTGGGGCTGGTTTTCCTCCCTGCCCCTCTGTCTGGGTTTCTCTCTCGTGTTCTGGTTAATGCTAACGTTCCTCAAGTCTGGGTCCCAGGCCCTTCCTCCCTGCTGCCCCTTCTCCTCCCCGTTCTCTGTCTATGCAATCTAGTCCATGCCCTCAGCCTCAATGCCTACTTATTTCAGCTTTATTTCTCCAGATCGGACCTCCTCTGGGCTCCAGGTCCATTTACCCAGTTGCTAATGGGCATCTCCTCTGTGGTAATTCTGCCACCTCCACCTGGTCTAGGCTAGTGCCAGGAACACTGAGGTTTTCTTAATGCCTTTATTAAGGTGTCATTTACATAACATAACATTTCCCCGTTGCAAGTGTACAGTGCGGAAATGTTTAGTTAATTATACAGCTGTGCAGCTGTCACCACAGTCCACTTGGAGAACATTTCTGTCACTGAAATAATTCTCTCTAGCCAGTTTGTAGTTCACCCTGATCCCATCCTCTGCTCCAGACAGCCACTGATCTGCTTTTTGGCTCTATAAACGTCCCTTTTCTGGACATTTCATATAAATGAGATTATACAATATGTAATCTTTTGCATCTGGCTTCTTTCACGTCACACAATTATTTTTGAAGTTCACCCATGTTGTAGCGTGTATCAATGTTTTTGTTTTTATTGCTCAGTAGTAGTCCATTATGTGGCTGTGTTACATTTTGCTGATCCATTCACCAGTTTATGGATGGACAGACATTTTGTCCTTGGGAACTCCTTAGCTATGTGACGTTGTATTCTTTTCTTACCATGAGACACTTCTCACAGCTGTAGTTTTGTACTTATTTTAGTGAATATTTTATTGTTTGTTGGGGCTGTTCCTCCACACCCCCTCCCCCATCAGAGGGACCTTATCTGTCCCATCCATACATCTGCCCTTAGCATTTAGAACACAGTGCCTAGCTCAGTGTACATACTTAAATTTTTTTTCAAAGAAGTGAGTGAATTCTTTGAAATAAAACTTAGTTTTAGAATCAAAGCTAACTCCTTCAAAAGATGGGCTTGTATAGATTCTGTATATGTATCCACAGTATTTTACCCATATCAAAGACCCTGTGTACAGCTGACCACATTGCGAACCAGGTGTGAGTTGTGATTATGTTCCAAATACTTCCATGGCGCTTCCAAAAAGAACAAATACAGGCTCTTGTTTTAAGTTCTGTCTTGTTGGCATTGTCTTCAATTAACTGAAGTGCTGACGCCGTGCAATATGAGCATCAGAGCCCATTGACTGTCTGCACGGAGAAATGCGATATGTACTCTTGGAAGTTCTTGTTTTATGACCAGACAGACCTTTGGGCACAGTGGTGGTGGGATGGTCTGCAAAGAATTAGCTAGCTTTTTGCCCGTGCAGATGCGGGCCTTGATGCTCAGTGGATGAAGTACCTTGTCACAAAAAATTGGAAACACTGGCTCTGAAAGCGTGGTCCTCCCGGCAGCAGCAGCAGCCTCACCTGGGGCCTTGTTAGAGCTCCAGGTTCTCGTGCTCCAGCCCAGCCTTCCTGAGCCAGAGACCCCGGGGGAGGGGCCCAGGGAGCTGTGTTTACAAGCTGCCAGGTGATTCTGATGCAGCTCAAGATTGAAGAGCACAGGTCCAGGCCATCTGTCAGGCCTCCCATTACCCCAATCATTTCATGCCTTTTCTATGCTGAAACCCTGAGGGAAAAATAAAGGACCCTTGAACCCAGGGGCAGTGGAGTTTAGGGCCTGACTCAATAGGAGATTTGAGGGAAAAGCTTAGCGTAAGGGCCGGCTTAGGCTCTGAATTGCTTCCCCTGGTCGCCACAGGCCAGCATCCCATGTCCCTCCACTTGGTGGGGAATGCCCACCCATCTTCACCCCAGGGCTTAGCAAGTATCCGAATCTGTTTCCACTTGTGTGTTCAAGCTTCCAGTGCAAAGCAGGGACTTTAATCAAGACTCAGCCCATGTCAGGCATCCCCAGGTAAGTTCCCTGCGTGGTGGATGGCAAGAATAGTCATATGAGTTGTGAGCATTAAGACACATCTTGATAGTTTACAGTTTACTTACGTAAATAGTGTGGTGTTCTAACCTAAAGGCACCAGAGATTCACGAGTTAACAGGAGTTCTGAAGGTGAGGAGGCAATATTCTGCAAGCCTGGGTTAATACTTGTTAGGTCTCAGCTCTTTGGGTATTAAATCACCTCGTCCTCAAAAGCAGATCGAATCTCATCACAGACCAAATCCAAGGGCTGTGCATCAACCTTGTGTTAAAAGTTCACTCGGACTTACATGGCTGCTTTATCAGGGGTTCGAGGCCCCTGGGGCCCCTCTGTGCAGGTGAGCACCTGCCTGACTCTGGTCAGTAATCCGATTATGCAGGAACTCTAAGCCAGGCGATTTTTGTAGCTTGTCTTAAATCTTTCTCAAAAATACTTCCAAAGTGGCAGAGCCAAGAAATCCACCACCTGGGCCGCAGGTGGGTGCACAGGTGTTTAGTGAGTGAATGATGGGGATGGCGAAGCCTGGCAGACCAGGAGAAAAGCCAGTGCTGGCTGGCCAGCACTGCAAGCTTCTGTCCTGCCTCTGGTGCTGTGCTGGTTCTTACACTGTGAGGTGATTCAGGGAGACTTCGAAGTTCACTTTCCTGATTTCTTGACCTCATCCCCAAGGATTCTGATCCTCCAGGTATGGGTTGGGAGTCAGGAATCCATGGTGTTAACAAGTTCTCCATGGATTCGGAAGTGGGAAGTAGCTGACTCAAACCGTAAGGAATCGTGTTTTTTTTTTT
>VMDR010012785.1:0-25988 GCA_007922815.1 Macrotus californicus | reverse complement strand
CACCATTACTTACTTGTTTCTAACAAAACTTTGAGCTTTGTGGGACAAAAAAAAGAAAAAAAAGGAGAGAAACATTAAAGTATCAGAAGTAAAGCAAAAAATGCATTTCATGAAATAAACTGTTTAGAAGAGGTCTTTGAGATAACATAGAGGGTTAGGTTGTTAATCAGATCCACAAGAATCAGATCTTACCCCACATCAGGTGTTATTAATAATTTGCTGATAAATAATTTAGTATAATTGGTTACACAATTTATACGACATTTTTCAAGGGCTTATAGTCCATAAATTTAAAGATTCCTGATTTGTTAACCATGAGCAATCCCAGGCAGATTAGGTACATCATGATCAGATACTTCCATAGGTAAGGATTTGTCTGTCGTTGTTGAGATATGAAAAGTAAAAGCCAACCTTTTTCTTAATGTGTCCTAAAATAAAGGTCTCTCTGAAAGAGGTTGAGTTCCTTCTGGAGGCTAGTTATGCCTTCAAGAGGTGTTGACTATATCTGAGCATGAGTTCTGATGCCCGACGAATTCATGCTTCCTTAATATGAGGCACGGCCAGGGCACACTGACTTCCGCAGCCCAGTTCTCTGTGATGGAGGTCCTGTCTAGCTTGGACAGATTTCCCCTTCATTAAGCTATCTGAGCCCCAAGGGCTTAAGGTGAAAGTGCTGATGCTAGTGTAGTTCTTGAAATAATAACTAGCAACTTCAAAAGTAGTGTTAAATACAAAGCAAAATGCTCTGTTTTTTTTTAGGTTTCTTTTTTTTAAGACCTGGTACAGAGAGTGATAGACAGTGGGAGGATATAGACATGCGGATGATGGAATCCACATTCATTTAGGTAAGGAGAATCGGGCAGGAGTGGGGACTACCTCAGAGCTTGTGGTTATCACTTTGTAGGGTTTTCTTACATCTTATTTTTCAATTACAGTTTGCATTCAATATTATTTGGTATGAGTTTCAGGTGTACAGCATAGTGGTTAGACAGTCATGTACTTTACCAAGTGTTCCCCCCAATATTTCCCATACCCACCATTACCATACATAGTCATTACCATATTACTGACTACATTCCCTGTGCTGTACTTTGCATTCCTGTGACTATTCTGTAACCACCAATTTGTACTTCTTAATCCCTTTATTTTTATCACCTATCCCCCCAACCCCTCTCCCCTCTGGCATCCATCAGTCTGTTCTCTGCATCTGTGAGTCTGTTTCTATTTTGTTTGTTCATTTTATTTTGTTCTTTAGATTCCACACATAAATGAAATCATATGGTATTTGTCTTTCTCTGACGGAGAAAGCATAGTACCTGCCAGGTCCATCCATTGCTGTCACAAATGGTAAGAGTTCCTTCTTTTTTTGTGGTTGAATAATATTCCATTGTATCTAGGTACCACGACATTTTTATCCACTCATCTGTTTATGGGCACTTGGGTTGCTTCTATAGCTTGGGTCTTGTAAATAACACTGCAGTGAACATAGAGGTGCATATATTCTTTCAAATTAGTGTTTTGGGTTTCTTCGGACATATACCCAGAAGCGGAATTGCTGGATCTATAATGCAGTTCCGTTTTTAGTTTTCTGAGGACCCTTCATACTGTTTTCCACAGTGGCTGCACCAGTCTGCATTCCCACCAACAGTGCACTAGGGTTCCCTTTTCTCCACATCCTCGCCAACACTTCTTGTTTGTTGATTTATTGATGATAGCCATTCTTATAGGTGTGAGGTGATATCTCACTGTGGTTTTAATTTGCATTTCTCAGATGCCTAGTGACGTTGAGCATCTTTTCATATGTTTATTGGCCATCTGTATGTCCTCTTCAGAGAAGTGTCTGTTAAGGTTCTGTACCCATTTTTTAAATTGGATTGTTCTTTCTCTCTTTTTTCTTTTTGGTGTTGAATTGTACGAGTACTTTATAAATTTTGGATATTAACCACTTATCAGATGAATCATTGGTGAGTATCTTCCCTCATTCAATAGATTGTATTTTTGTTTTGTTGACAGTTTGCTGTGCACAAACTTTTTAATTTGATGTTTATTTTTGTTTTCCTTGCCTGAGGAGATATATCAGAAAAAATACTAGGAAAAGAAATGTTTGAGATTTTACTGCTTGTGTTTTCCTCTAGTTTTATGAAGTCTTACATTTAAGTCCTTAATCCGTTTGAGTTTATTTTTTTGTGTAAGGTAAAAGGTGGTCTAGTTTCAGTTTTTGCGTGTATCTATTCCATTTTCCTAACACCACTTATTGAACAGACTGTTTTTACCCTGTTGTATGTTTTTGCCTCCTTTGTCAAATGTTAATTGGTCGTATAGGCGTGGATTTATTCCTGGGCTCTCTGTTCTGTTCCATTGATCTGTATATCTGTTTTTATGCCAGTGCCATGCTGTGCTGATTACTGTGTCCTGGTAGTACAGGTTGACATCAGGTAGCTTGATTCCTCCAACTTAGTTTTTCTTCCTCAAGATTGCTGTGGCTATTTGGGATCTTTTGAGGTTCCACATAAATGTTTGGATTATTCTAGTTCTGAGAAATCCACAATTCGTATTTTGATAGGAATTGCTTTGAATCTCTAGATTGCTTTGGTAGTATGGACATTTTAATAACATGAATTCTTCCAATCCATGAGCACTGTGTATGCTTCCTTTCTCACTTACTTGTATCTTCTTCAATTTGTTTCTTTAGTATCTTAAAATCTTCTGAGTACAGATCTTTTAACTTGTTAAATTTATTCATAGGTATTTTATTTTTTGATGCAGTTGTATTTTGTAGGTTTTTAAGTATTCAATAATAACAACTCTAAATACAGAACATGATCAGGAAGGTGGGAGAAGAGGGTAGATGCCGTTAGACTAGTTAATTCAGTGAGATTCCCCTGATGAGGCTTTTAGGGTCACATTTTAAAACCGTGCCTGTTAGGAATAGAGATGTTAACTAGTAGGGTTAAAGGTTTCCAAGTACTTATCAAAGGAATACAGATTAAAATGTTAAAAGTGAGTCACCCTTTTCCCATTGGATTGAACTGAAAACTAGAAGATAATTTCAGTGTTGATAAAGGTGTCCTGGGAGGGGCCCTGTGGTTGCATAGTTGATAGCAGCATGAAGCTGATGGAACATTTAGGGAAAACATGATAGCAATATTCTCCCAGATGTATAAAAAAGTTTTTTTCTCCTTTCTAGTAACTTTGCTGTTCTGAATCCCTCACAAAGAAGTAGAGGATCAGATAAAGATTTATGTATAAGGAAGTTAATCCAATCATCATTTATAAAGAAAAATGAGGAACCATCTAAATTTCAACCAATGTTGGAATAGTTAAGTTGTGTGGTGACCCTAAGAGGGAATATTACATAGCCATTAAGTTTGGGTCGTAGAAGACTATGTGGGACTTTGGACAGAGTTGTGACTCAATGTTGATTTTAAGTGTTATACTTAAAATGTATACAATTTGGGTTAAATTGTGTACATAGGATATGACTGGATGAAAATAAAATGGTTATCTCAGTGTGCTTAAATAACAGGCATTTTTAGGTTTTGCTAAATATTTTATGGAAAATTTGGGAAAAAAGTTGTTTTTACTTTTATAATTAGAAAAAATGTTATTAAAAAACGAGCAGCTGTTCTCCCGTGTAACCTGCGCACACATCATAGGGCTCCCTGATGGCCCGACGTTAGCAGATGCCGACAGAGGTGATGGTTTGCCTGCATTGAGTCCAGCCCGGCACGAATAGGTGTTCTGTACTTGTCCCTTGGCCTTGAATTAATCTCTAGGGAGGGTAGACCCAATTATTTCACCTCTTTGTGTCAGTAGCCTGAAGACAATAAGAACCCTAATGTAGGATGTCACTTTTCTTAAAACTAAAATTCAGTGGGAAGAATTATGGTCACAATAAGTGGCTGAAGCTAGACTTTGTAGAAAAGCATTAAAAAATTATCAAGGGCTGCCCTGGCCAGATGGTTCACTTGGTTGGAGCATCATGATGTATGCCAAAAGGTTGCAGGTTCAATTCCTGGTCAAGACACATACCTAGGTTGCAGGTTCAATTTCTGGTCAGGGTGCATATGGGAGCTAACTGATCAATATTTCTCTCTCACATCAGTGTTTCTCTCTCTCTCTCTCTTTCTTTCTCTCTCTCTGTCTCTCTTTCTCTCTGATTAATAAATCCATGTCCTCAGGTGAGGATTAAAAAAATTATCAAGGGCAAATATAAAATTTAGCTATTGAAAACTGAGAAATGAGGAAGTATATTTGGAATATTAATCATCAAGCATTTATTATCTTTTATGTACCTGCCACTGTGCTAGAGATCCAAAGATGAATCAGATGTGGGCCTTGTCCTTAGGCTCACAGTCTGGTGAGTCAGATGGATGTGCACAGAAGTGAGTCATTAGGAAGCCAGGGTAAGTCCAGTAGCAGAGCAGTGACCAGGCTGTGTGGTCCCAGAGAGGGCCACTAATTCAGGCTGTGGTGGGCAAAAGGACCTTTTTCTGGAAGGGTATGATGAAGGGTGATGGTGGTTAATTTTAAAATGTATAGGGTTGAAGTAGGTGAAGAAGAATAGGGGACAGTTATTCCAGAGACAGGGAACAGCAAGAGCCAGGGCATGGAGGAAAGGCACATCCCAGGATATGGGAGGGTGAGGGGCGTGTCTGTTTCCAGAGTGTGAAGGGCAGGTAGGCAGTGGTGGGGGTCAGGCTGACAGGTAGGCAGGGAGCAGACAACAGCGTGCTCTGTGGTGTCCTCAAGATCTTAGACTTTATTTTCTATGTAAGTGGTTTTTCAGGGGTTTTAAGCCAAGAGAAACAATGAGATTTGCACATTAGGAAGACTCTCTGGTGGAATGTGTGGCAAGGGGCTTAGAGGTTCAAGTCTAAAGGCAGGAAGATCAAGCACCTAATGGCTGTTGCAGACATGGACCTAAAATATGAAGGAAACAGGACAGGGAGAAGGATAAAAATCATAGTAGGACTGATAAAACTGGGAAGGAAAAGTCAGATGCGTATGTTTTAACATCAGTTTGTTAAAAAAAATTTTTGCATCTGTATATACGCAAACACATAGAAAATAATAACTGAGAACCTTATTAAGACCATAACATCGCTAATGTTAATTATCTTTAGGTAGTAGGAATTTAGGAATGAATGACTTCTTTGTTTGTGTTTTTCAAGTATTTTTCTTTGGACATGGATTACTTTTATCATCAAAAAAAAAAAGAGCATAGCCTTTTAAAAACAGTGGCAGAAAGATAAAGGAGACCCCTGGGGTTAAGATATAAATCACTGCTGTACGGAGGAATACCATAGGTATTGACAAAGAAATAATAGGGCCAAGAGAAAGAAGCCAGTCGCAAAGACACAAATACTGTGTGTTCCCAATTATATGAGGTTTCTGGAGTAATCCAAGTCAGAGAAACACGGAGTGGGACGGTGGCTGCCAGGGACATGAGGTAGGTTGCGGGGGACATGGGGAATTGTTTAATGGGTACACAGTTTCAGTTTTGCAGGATCTAATGTTCTGGAGATTGGTTGCATAACTGAATTAACTAAATTTAAAAATGATTAAGATGGTAAATTTTATGTTACGAGAATTTTACAGTATTAAAAAATGTAGGACAAATCCACATGTCATGATTGTCTCTAAGTACTCTGTTGCATATAGAAGCAGATGTATCATGAATCCAGAGTTAGGGGTTTGCTGGGCCAGCATGCAAGGTAACGGGGGTGGGGGGCAGTGCTAGTTAGTGAGAGCAAACTGACTGGTTGTTTAGTTCTGGGGCGGAGAGCCCTAGAGGAGGTATACGAGGTCAGGAAGTGCTCTGAAAGAGCAGGCAGATTGGGAAGATGCCAAAGAGACCAGAGATTGTAATCAGAGACTAGAAATGGGAATTTAAATATATTTGGTGGAAGTGTCACTGACCTACATTCATTGTAAATCTGCGTCCTGTTAAATGGGAGGTTCCTTAATTATTCTTATTTGCATTTTGTAGTAGTTGAGGGATTGAGACTAAATATGCTCAGTAAAATTCTTTATCAGTTGGAGAAAGTGTGTATGTTGAGTCCCACATTCCACGGGTGGAAAATACCTTTTGCTTGCCTGACTTCTGCTTCTGTGATCTCACTCTAAGCCACAGGTCATAAGTGCTGCCAGTGGGTGAGCGTTCCTATGGTCCATTCCCATACACTTCTTGTTTTCTCCTAAGTGGAATGGACATTCCACTGAGATTTGGGAAAAATACTGTAAATGTTGTCTCCATCCTACCAGGTCATAAGTGCCGCCAGTGGGTGAGCGTTCCTATGGTCCATTCCTATACACTTCTTGTTTTCTCTTAAGTGGAGTGGACATTCCACTGAGATTTGGGAAAAATACTGTAAATGTTGTCTCCATCCCACAGAGTATGATTTAACTGCTTGTGGGTAGGCCTGGGCATTTCTAGCTCAAACAAGCTTCCTGGGTGGCCTTGGACATACCGACACTGCGCAGCTGCTGTTTGAGAAATGCTAACTTCGTCTTTCTAAGTTCAGAATTACCTCACTGTTTCTTTGCGCTGTGTAATATTATCATGACCCAATGTTTTTAGACATAATTGTAAGTTTGCAGTGGGGCCTGAAATTTATTTTCCTAAGAAACTGGACGTCAGCAGGAGACTAATACGGATCTTTTTTCTTAAAAACACAAACAGAAGCATGAGCTATTTTGTGTGTTTCATGCTGAGAGCCAACAGCGCTGACCCCCATTGGAAAGGTAGTTTTCTCCGCATTGAGGAAATTCTTAGTCATTCAAAAACCATATAATTTATAAGAAAAGTTTAATTATAACAGAGATGCTGTAATTTAAAAGACTAAGAAGATAGAACATGCTTCATTAAATTTTATAAAATGCTGTGCTCTTCTTTGGCACAAGTTATAGTAGTCTTCAGCTTGTGTTGTCTAAATTCTTTAATAAACAACATTTAGAAAAAACGGTTCTTAGACTTATACCCTCAGTTTGATACTAACAGTATGTACTAGGACCTAAGTGAATGTAAATGATACGGTCCTTTAAAAGAACCTTGATGCAGTTTTTAAAAGATAATTAATCTTTGCCAGGCCTGCTAATAGAATTTGCTTTTCTTTTCTTAGATACATTTAAGAATCTGCTTTTACATCAGAAAGCTTAAAGTGAAATATCTTATTTCTGTTTTTGTTGCATGGCTTTTTTGTAAGATAAAACACAGGTACAGAAAACTATATAAAACAAACGTGTAGCCCAATGAAAGCAAATACCTTTGCAGTCACCACCTGGGTCAAGAACTAAAACCTCAGGGTCTTCCTAATGTTCCAGTCCATTCACAGCCTGTTCCTTCCCCCGTTAGTAACCACTGTCCTGAGTTTGTAGTAATTACTTCCTGTGTTTAAAAAAACAGTTTTATCACCCAGATGTAGCTCTAGACACTAAAGTTTGGCTCATTAAAAAAAGTTGATCTGTTTTTCAAATTGGTAGCACTGTTCAATAATGGGAGCCACACACGTAATTTTTAATTTTCTAGTAGTCATATTATAAAAAAGTAGGCAGAAACAAGTGCAATTAATATTAATATATTTTATTTACCTAAACACATCCAAAATGTTATCATTTCACTTTATAATGATAAATGTTATCATTATCTTGTGTAATCAAAATAAAATTATTGAGGTAGTTTATATCCCTTTTGGGGGCAGGGGTAAAACATTTGAAATCTAGTGTGTTTTATACTTGGAGCACATCGTCAGTGATCCCAGATGGCCAGTTGGAAGCCCCTTCAGCTAGCTGTTCCTCTCCACTTGTGAATATCTCATTATCTTTGGGATATCTCCTCACTTTCTGGCATTCGAGATGTTCCAAACTCATCCTGTACCTGCTCTGTCCCAACCTTGGAACTGGCCATTTCTCTCAGGAGCCCTGGTTCTTTTTAGTTCTAATGGTTTTGAAGACCAAGATAGGGACACTAGGTGCATGCATTGTTCCTGGGGTGAGTTTGCTAAGTGGTCAGAGCTAGGGAATAGATGAATGTTGGTTTTAGGTATTTCTTCCTCTACCCACTCTTACTGACTTAATTTGCTATCTATCTTCTCCCTCTCTCCCTCTCTCCCTCTCCTCTCTCCCCCCCCCCCATGTACTTACCTACCTACCTATCATCTATCATTGCTGCCTTCAAAAGTTAAAACTATACAAGACACCCTCAAGGGAAGGTCACACTTCCTCCTATATTCTTCCCACCCTTCTTCCCCCAACCGCTGGAGACAACTCCAATTACTGCTTTCTAGCTCATCCTTCTTCTGTTCATTTTGTAAGAACAGGCATGTATATGCTTTCTTATTTCCCCCCTTCTCACGCACTGCGTCCAGACCAGGCAAGTCTGTGGAGACTGGAAGTAGATATGTAGTTGCCTAGGGCTGGGGAGGGTGGGGACTGCTGAGGGGCTGGCGGGTCCAGGGTGTCTTTCTGGGATGCTGAAAATGTTCCGAAGTTGTAGGAATGGTCGCACGACTCTGAAGGTCCTAAAAGCCATCGGCTCATACCCTTTAAATGTCGAGTTGTATGGTATGTGAGTCATTTCTCAATAAACCTGTTCCTTTTTTTAAAGGTAGCATGTTACATGCACTCTTTTTGTACTTGGCTTATTTTACTTTCAACTAACTGTATCTCATGGCAGTCATCCGCCATCACTTCCTGGAGATCTTTGCTCTTTTAGTAGCTACTTAGCGCTTTATGTGGTTAGAAACAGTTAATTTTGCTGGTCTCCAGTTCTTGGCCATTTACGTGTCTTTAGTTTGGAGGCGGCACCGCAACGAGGACTGTGTGCGCCTGCGCCGTCCCACTGCTGGAGCGTTATCTTCAGGGCAGTCCCTAGGAGTGGGACTGCTGGGTCAACGGGCAAATGCGTGGATAGCTATTAGATAATGCCCCTTTTCCTCCATAGAGGTGGTCTTATTTTGCGTTCCCAGCAATGACTGTCCCCCCATAACCTTGCCAACAGAGTATGTTATCAGACTTTTCAATGTTTGTCAATATGATGGCTGAAAAATAATTTCATTAAGTTCAGATTTGCATTTTTCTTATTGTGTGTCAAATTGAATACCTTTTAGTATTTTAAGGGCCATTTTCATATCTTTTTGTGAATCGTCTTTTCATGGATTGTATTTTTTTTGCCGATTTTCCTGTAGGATTTTTGTTCTTGTTCTGCCATTTGAAAAGCTCTCTGCATATGAGAGATTGTTTACCACTTTTCTCTGTTGTATGTTGCAGATATTTTCTTAGTTTGTCTTTTGACTTTGCTTATGCAAAAGTTTTAATTTGTAGCCAAATTTTCAACTTTTTCACATTTAGATTTTAAATCATAGCTAGAAAGCTTTTCCTTATACTCATGTTAAAGAGGAATCCACCTGTACTTTCTTTTGGTACTTCTTGAGTTTCATATTTCACATTTAGCTCTATGATGCATTTGGAGTTTATTCTTCTGTATAGAGGAATCGATCTCATTTTATCTTTTTCCAAATAGCTATCCGGTTGTAGCAGTCCTATTTATTAAAAGGGCTGTCTTTGTCTCAGTAGTTTGAGATGCATCTCTAGCATATGCTAGATCTGGGTCTGTTTCTGGACTTTCTGTTCCGTTACTCTCTGTGTATGCACGTGCTACACGCTGTTGGAATCAAAGAGGCTTTTTAATGTGTTTTAATGTTTCTGATGGTTCTTCCTTTTCAGTGTGTTCCTAGCTGTTTTTGTGTGTTTGTTTTTACATTTGAATTTTGTAAAGAACGACTATAATACTACTCCAAAAGAGCTCATTGCTATCTTGGGGGATTTCATGAAATTTTACACGGACTGAGGGAGAACTGCCATTTCCCGTCTACTCCTCAAAGGCAAGTGTAATGTCGTTCACCTCTTCCCTGCTCTTTGTGCGGTTGTTTCCTTCCGCACGCACTGCGGACCCGGCCTTACAGTGCTACTATTTTGACTTTGAACACCAGTTGTCTTTTCAGGAAATTAAGAGAGAAGAAGAAAATCGGTGTTTTATATCTGCTCACATATTCCCATTTTCTGGCAATCTTCACAATGTCTGTAGATCTCCGTCTCTGCCTGGTGCCCTTGGACGCCGAGGTGTCCTCGCCCAGAGCAGGGCATGCCTTTTCTTGTGCTCGGGTCCACGGAGGTGTTCTGGAAGTGCTGGCAGAGGACATTCTTGCCTTGTATCTGGCTTTATGGGGAAAAGCACTCAAAATGCTGTAACTCATTATATTCTTGATCATTTCATTATGACTTAGTAGGCTGATTTTCAGTTTCACAGGAAATGTATAAACTTTAATGAGTTCAGTAATTGTATATGAGAGAGCTATCATTGTGTTTGATCTCATTCCAGTTTCACTGCATTTGCCACTCAGCATATTGCTAGTCATCCCACCAGGAGGCTTAGGAAATACTGCAAGGTAATTTTTTAAAAAATCTTCTTACTGCAAGGTAATTTTAATATTAGGTGAAGCAAAACATAATTAGGAATGTAAATCTGCTTAAATCCCTGGGTGTTCCATAATGTGCTGCAGTCCCAAACTGATGCTGTTTTGGTTGTCTCTGTTGTCTTCTTCCTTAACAGAGCGACTGTAGTGTTGGCTGCCTGAGAATTGGTGTTATTGGGGACCTGTGTGTATGTCTCTGCTCTCTTGAAAACCGAAGCAGTTCAAAAGTTTGACATTTGGTTTCAGCCTTTGTTTATTTAAAAGTAGCCATAGCTACTGTGTTAGTTAGACTTCTTAAAATCTTCTTTCTATTATGTCTTCTACTGGGTAATCTTTAAACAATATATCCCAGGCTGTAAATGTTTGATTCATTTCCACCAGTGAATTTTAGAAAGTTCTCGCCAAACGTGTCTTTGAGTCACTGGCCCAGAGAGACCCAGTTTTCCCCTTTGCCACCAATGGGAGCGTGGTGCACATGAGTGTCATTTGTCCCAGTCTAGTTGTGATGGTTGGTGTGTTCAGTTGGCAGTGACAGGTAGGCTTATCCCTTAACGGAGACCACAGGAGAGCTAAGATGGGATAGCCACGCATTCCAAATGAGCAGAACTCAACTAGGTGCCCTTTGAATTAGGGATTAGATTTCATATTGGTGGAAGTCTGTCGTGGGTAGTGTTTTATATTGTCCTTTTGCCCTTATTCTAAGAATTGTCTTTAACATTATGGATAATAATTTTGTGAGGAATCTCATTTAGATCCCCATATATAGGTAACTTTTCTATGAATATTTTATATTCCTTCGTGTTTTTTAAAAAATACACTTTTCATAAATTTAATTTTAGTGACTGTTGTTCCATAAGTGATACTTTTTAATAGTAAGCAAAAACTACCATGTGACGTAGGAATCCTTCTAACTCTGGCGTGTTATCTTTAGGTGCAGATAAGGGCTGAACAGGGAGACGGAGAGTGTGGAGGGGGCACTGTGCTCATTAGGCCTCTTCTAAAAGCCATTCCTGTGGTCTTCCACTCACACTTAGCCATAGAGCTATGATGCAGACAGTATTAAATGTTATTTACATGTGAGAAGATGAGGAGCGATTCAATGACTTCACCGAGGTCACAGAGCTAATGAGCTGTGGAGCTGAGCTTTAAATACACATCTCTTTGATTTCTGTTACCTCTTGCTGTTCCAAAGACCCACAGATAATTTGCATAATTGTAGTCTGTGGGTCACAAATCTTTCTTGAAGGCTAGAGTTTCTTGCTTTTCCCTTCATCAGATGTTATTGGACGGTCCACCGTACAAATAGTGGACCTACTTGCATTTCATCTCCTTCCTCTCTCTGAGTTCTTACGTACATTCAGCTGGCATCTTTCTCTAGGTGTGTAGCTGAGAAGAAACGAAGGAGCCACATAAGTCACTAGCTGGTTGTCAGCCTGTAAATAATGGGAAGTTTGCTAAGATGATTCTTAATTGTTATTGCAATGGTGTGTACAATTCATAACAAATTAGATTTCCATCTTTTCGTGTTGCCAGTTAGATGATTACAGTCACTTGTCAATGTTTACATGATACATGCTTTTATTTCCAGAGCTCTGTATTATTATCGTCCTTAGCTCTTCAAGTGTCTCAGTTTATGGCTCAGAAATTCTTATTTTAAAACCCTTGCTCTGGGAGTGCCTTGGATTTCAAATGTAACTTGTGCTTTTAACAGAGTTCTTCTCCCACTTAGCCTTGCTGTACTGAATAAAATGTATACCTCTTTTTCCAGACATTGCGTTATTTCTAAAGGTCACTTGGAATGAAAGGCTGTGTAAAATATTGTCTCATTTAAGTGCATCTCCTCAGAAACGGAAGGAAATAAGTGAAAGCACAGTGGAAATAGCCGGGGATGCTGTTGATGACGTGCTCCTTGTGAGCACTGTCTTCCTTTGCTCCCCAAGAGGCCTGCAGCGTGGCCTTCATGGTGACAGCTCCTCGTCGGGGGACAGTCATGGCGTTTGCTTGACCAATGTGGCACGGGCATAGATACTGGCCGTGATCAGAGCAAGTGGAGGTGCTGGAGTTTGTGCCGAGGAGAATAAGTGACACTTATTTAATATCTATACATATTTTTGAGAGAAGATTTTAATGGATTGGATTCAGTACAGTTTAGGTTTTGAAACTGTCCTCACTCCTTTAGCTTCTCCCTTCTTCTCTTCCAAAGAGCTCAAAGCATTTTAATAAGGACTGTTTGTGACCTTGGTATCTGCCCAGAACTGGGCAAGTGGAGAGTCGAAGTGACTACTAGTCAGCAGTGGCAGTGGAACTAGTGTGTCTCCGGCCTCTTGGCTAGAGCTGCCTTCTCTGTCGGCCAACCTTCAGGATGTTCCTGGTGTTCCAGCCTCGCCAGCCTGCCCCCTTAGATCTCTTCCTGGCACAATCGGCAAGGCTCCCTCGGGTGAGTTGGGCATCTCAGGAGCTTCAGTCTGTCTCCCTGTCGCTTTTTGGACCCTGGAGCAGACAGTGCAGCAGGGCTCTGTGAGAGAGGAAGCCTGTGCCCACATCCCGTTAGCCCTGGGCTAATTAATGGACACGTGTACTGAGAGAGCTGTCCTCAGGTCCCAGTAGTTTCTGCCCACTTCTTGCCTCTGTGGCCAGTTTTTACGGCACCAGGGACAGTGCCATGTTGGGTCTGCAGTAAAAGTGTTGGCTTTGTATTATTTTCCTGTCTCTTTTTCTTTCCTGTTGGTGATTTCTAAGTAGATACCTCAGTAGTTGTCTGCCAGAGTTCACAGTCCCCTCCCAGCTGCCCACCCTGTCTGTTTTAGCCCTGCCTCCAGCTCCGCGTTGACAGACCTCAGAGACAGGAGAGGAATGTGTGCCTTCCACGGATGCCAAGGGACCCCGCAGACAGACGCATTTGAACAGGCAGTTCCTTGCTTCCGAAGCAATTTTTTAAATGATTATAGAAAAGGTCCTAGATAAATGCAAGGTTGTGGTGTTTATAATTTTATATACCTGGTGAGTTTTTAGTAATTTTAGTCATTCTAAAATTGTTTTGATTTTAAACATTTGAAAAATGAAACACATAGATGATTTTTAATTGTGGCTTGATGGGGGGTAGAAATGTAGCTGACACTTTCTGCGTCTAATCAGAATTACTTTGCTTCCAGAGCTAAATTGCAAGTTCCAGGGAACAGTGCACTGACAGTGCCCGCAGTGAAGGAGATCCCCTCTTTGTGCCTGAGGCTTCTGTGAGCTACAGCGAACGTTACTGTGCGCAGGAAGGAGAGAGTCCTGCTTTCTGGTGCAGACCTTGAACTAGTAACATATCAGTATTAATTCACATGCTGTTAGTGCATCAACATAGTATAAATCACTTTATAATCACAAATGGGCAAGTAGTTTATTCACATGAGAGCTCTTATGGGTTTTTTTTTTTGGTTGTTTTGTTTTTTTGTGCTCTGTATGTTTTGCTTTTGTCTTATTCTCTGAATTGCCAGCCTTTTACCTAGCTTATTCCTCTCTCCAAGTAGAAGGCACAGAATGTCACCTTTGTTCCTGGGTGCGGAAGGAAAGATATTTCTGCTGTAAGCCTTCCTGGGGGATCTGGGTTCCTGCAAAATCTCACACTAAAATAACAGGGCTCAAGGGGAAAATAGAGGCCGGGGCTGGCCACTCAGGACCTATGTAACTTTGTAACCAGATCACTAAAAACTCAAGCACCAAACCCATAACCAGTGCTCAGGGAGACAACTTCAGGGACCTCCCAGGCAGGAAGCTCAGAGCGGGGAAGGCTGCTGAGGGGGCTGTGAAACATGTGTAAAACCACTGTACTTTCTGAAGCAGCTTGAGAACTCAGCAAGAACGATGTGAGGGAAACTGGCCATGCTTTGAATCTCAGTTTGGTCACTGCAGATTCATGTGACCTCCGTAATCTTTGTGGATTCTCTCTTCCCCAGTGGTAGTCCCCTGCATGAAGCAAGGCCCAGACCTTCTGTAGTTCTGTTCATTAACTGGATTGTGTGTCTTTTAAAAATATCGATTTATATGCAGAAACCGGAAAGTAGAAACATCAACACTCATCAAAGGGTGAGTGGGTTGACAGTGTGTGGCATACACATGCAACGGAAGGCTTTTCAGCCTTGAAAAGGAAGAAGACTCTGACACGTGCTACAGCATGCATGAACCTTGAGGATGTTATGCTAAATGAAATAAGCCAGTAACTGAGAAGCACATGTACCACGTGACTCCATGTACGTGCGGTTCCCAGAGCAGTGGACTGCAGAGAGACAGAAGCTGGAGGAGTGGTTGCCAGGGGCTGGGGTTGGGGGGGGAGGACCCATGTGGGGGCTTTGTTTAGTGGCTGCAGAGCTTCCGTGAGTGAGGGTGAAAACGTTCTGGAGATGGATGGTGGTGCTGGCCGTATCGCAGCGTGAATGTACTTAATAGTATTGAACTGTGCATTCAAAAAACTAAAATGGTAACTTTTGTTACGTATATTTTATTTTTCAGAAATATTAAAAAAAATTGATTTGTAAAGTGTACATTGTAGTAGATGAAGAATAGTCTTTTATCTGTTGGTTGCAAATATTTCTCCTACATGTCATGCGTCTTCTGACGTCACAGTTTTTGACTGTGTAGACACTTTGTGTTTTATGGAATTAATGAATTTTGTATTGTGTTTATAAAGGTCTTACTTACCCCCAAGATTTTAAAATACAAGATTTACCCTTGTTGCCCTGGCTGGTGTGGCTAGGTGGATTGAGTGCTGGCCTGCAAACCAAAATGTGGCTTGTTTGAATCCCAGTCAGGGCTGTGGGCCAGGTCCCCTGGTGGGGGCGTAGGAGAGGCAACTGATCGATGTTTCATTCCTTCTCCATCTACCTCCCTTCCCCTCTCTCTGAAAATAAAGGAATAAAATCTTTAAAAAGTAAAGATTTAGCTCTGGCTGGTGTGGCTCAGTGGACTGAGTGCTGGCCTGCAAACCTCAGGTTCGCGTGTGCAGTTCCCAGTCAGGGCACACACCTGGGTTGCTGGCCAGGTCTCCAGTAGGGGGCGTGTGAGAGACAATGACATACTGATGTTTCTCTCCTCTCCCTCTCTTCCCCTCTGTCTAAAAATAAAATAAAATATTTAAAATTAAAAAAATTATCTATGTTTTCTTCTAGCACTTTCACCTTTTTTTTTTAAACATTTTTATCTTTGCTCCATCTCAAGGTTATTTGGGTGTTGGCAGTTTTGTGGTTAGTGCAGCAGGGATGTTTCTAGAACTTTATTATTTTCAGAGTTATTAAGACCTCAGAGAAACAGCCCTTGCTCTCTATTTGATTCTTATGAACCGGTGAATTTTAACTTGTGTGCCGTTGTTGGGATGGTGGGTGAGGGAGATGAAAGCCATGACCGCATGAAGTCTGTGCCTCCAGGGTTACTACCAGGTCCATCATGGGGACCTTCATAACATTTCCTTCCTTCCTGATGAGCTGACCTAGCAAAATGTTTTTTTAATGTGTGAAAAACATGGAACCAGAGGGTTGACAATGCGTGTTAGGAAAAAAACATCTCATTTAATAGGCATAATCCAGTTTGGAAGCAAAATAACTGATCTTGGTACCCCAGGCTTTCCTCTGAGATATCCCTTAAAATTCCCAGAGCATGGCATGGTGGCTGGCCTCGGGTGGCTGCCCTTGGGACCAAGTAGCCTGAGTATGGAGGAAGCGACAGCCTCCGGTCCATCACTTGAAGTCCCAGCTTGTAAGGAGAGTTAACTTGGTGCCTAGTAGGTATCAGCAGGGAACTGGAGCTGGGCGAGCAGGGCCATAGCCCAGTGACATCTGGAATATTGTAACACTAGACCGGTGGTCCAGAGGCCAGGTTGGGGAGACATCCCAAATCCACAGTTTTCCTTTCATTCATCGTTTGATGGAAAAATCTGTGGACCATTGGACCATCAACTAGAACTTGGTCCTTATTCTTGCTCTACCATTAACTAGTTGTTTGACGTTGGAAAGTCAGTTATGTAATTTGAGCCTTATTTTTTAAGTTTGTAAAATGAGGCAGTTGAACCCAATAATCTCTAAAGCCCTTCGGATATCTCTAATATTCTCTGTAATCCGTCAGCACAGGGGGCTTCTCTACCTGCTTTGGTGCATGTTCCACATCCTTTGAAGCCTGCCCTGCCCCTCGGCCACCCCGAGCATCTCAAACACATGGGAGAAGAGATGCACACATGCATTTGACTCCAACTCTGATCAAGAAGGCGGGGGGACTTGGATCTGTCCTTAGGTAGCTGAGTGGCTTTAAGCTTGACCTTATTCATTTTATTTTTGTTAGGGTAGTTGCATTGATAACATCAGTTTAACAACTTAATATAACATATGCTTCCATGGATATATGGACAGTAATTCATGTATAACAGGTACTTAGAAAATCTAGAAGAATAAGAGACAGTCTACTAGAGAAAATAGGGGAGAGAGTATGCTAACTAGCACACTAAACAAAGGATGTTGTTTTTCTGTAGTCAGTGCATTTGGTTGGATTGTGTCCAGGAATGAGTTTTACTTTCCTTTTCCCTAGTTTGGAAGAAAGAATTTGTGGAGGAGAGTGTTTGGGACTGGATACTGAGGGGATGGGCAGATTATGGGGGTAGGGTTGTAAATACCAGATACGGGGCTAGGTGTCATACCATCTCTCATCCTGGAAATAGCCTTAGGGAATGAATGTTATCACCCTCATTTTCTTTTTCCAATGAGAAAATTGAGGCCCAGAGAGTTTAAGTAAGTTTTCCAAGTTTTCACAGCAAGTAAGCAATGAAAAACAGTTATTATTGTACCTGAAAGCACATTTTTTTATATAAATTGTGTTGGCTGTTTTTCGTTCTTTCAGAGTTCATAATGCAGTTCTGCACAATGAAGAGCGTTAACGTCCTGTGTGCCTTCCCTGACTATACCTCCTCACGTGGGATCCCATGTTTGTTTTGGGGGAACATAGTTAGTGAGATTACATAATGCTGGAAATATGTGAAATTAAGTAAACCACAATATTGTATCAATCAGGGTCTTAATTATAAGCAACAGAGACTAACTTAAGCCAATTTGAGAAGGGACATTTACTGTGTGGCTCACAGCCTCTCTGGAGAGCCTGAGAACCAGGCCCGGGGCCTGGAGGGCCTCAGATGACAATGGCATTGCAGAGCTGGTCAGGAGCAGCTTGCTGCTGCTGCTGCTGCTGCTGCTCCCAGGCCCAGGGGCACCGTGGCTTGTGCATCCACACCAGTGCCGCCAGTGCTGGGCGCTGCTCTGTCCTTGTAGAAGCTGATTATGGTTGCCACCGCCCAACACTGGTAATGGGTTCTGCATGGCACTTTACTTTTTTCTTTGTGTATTAAAAGTTTTTTAAAACTATTTTTATTAAATGTATTGGGGGTAACATTGGTTGTTAACATTATATAAATTTCAGGTGTCCAAAATTATAATATGACATCTCTGTACTCAGTTGTGTGCTCACCGCCCAGAGTCTAGTTTCCTTCCTTTGCTGTGACCCCTTGCTCTCGTCGTGGATTTTTGGCTGAACTACTGCAGATGAGACTTTATGATCGACACGGCCTTGTTTGAGTGCCTCAGAGCGAGGGAAGTGAAAAGGGAGCCTCTGGTATTTTCTGCTTTGATAAGAGGACTGTCTCATAAGGAAGGGGATTCCGACCTGGTGGCGAAAGTAGTGATAAATGACTCCCGTAGGTGACAGTTGCTTTAGAAATTCTGGGAGGCTGTCGAGGGCAAATTAATCATCAAGCTACAGAGAGACTGCTAAGGATAAACACATACGATTAGTGCATAAATTAATTATTTTACTTAAAGTATAAAACCAAGCACAGTCCAGGTTCAAATAATGTAAAGTGATATTAACTGATGAATGGACAAATAAAATGTTATATTTTTCCAGTGGAATATTCAGCAATAAATTTGTGAAGTACTGATACATGTTATGACTTGGATGAACCTTGAAAACATGCTAAGTGAAAGAAGCCAGTCACAAAAGGCCACATATTGTTTGACTTCATTTTATAAGAAATCTCCAGACTAGGCAAATCCATAGAGACCAAAAGTAGACTAGTGGTTACCAAGGACTTGGGGGGGGGGGGCGTGGGGAGGAGAGGGCAGTGAGTCCTGACAGGCACAGGTTTCCTTCTGAGATGATGAAATGTTCCACAGGTGATTGTGGTGGTGGCTGTGGAACTGGTATGAAAGTGATATGCATAATAAATTAGTTATTATAAGATAGACTTTGTAGTAGATGATTTTGTCCAACTGTAGGCTGCTGTAAGTGTTCTGAGCTTGTTTAAGGTGGGGGGGGGGGGTTTGGTAAGTTAGGTGTGTTACATGCACTTTTGTTTTGCGACATTTTCGATTTATGATGGGTGTTACCTGGAAGTAACTCCATCATAAAAGCTGAAGAGAATCTGTGCTTAAAAACCATTGAAATGTACAGTTGAAGTGGATGAATTGTATGGCATATGAATTATATGTAGCTCAATAATCTGTTATTAAAGAAAAATGAAGTAGGAATATTTAGGAAACAAGGCTCTCATAGAGGGCAGGAAAGGCACCAAAAATACAGATCAGTGGCTTACCCTTATGTGATTTATATTTGCTTTTGGGACATAGTTAGAGGGGCAGCACTCAGACCCCTTCATCCCATGGCTACTTCCTTCTTTCTGGCCCCGACCCAGGGTGTCTGCGTGGGGAAGGGGGGAGAGAGATCCCGTTACTGCGGAGGCAGAGATGGTGAGCTGGTCACTGGTGATTACTAATTGACTGGTATTGCCATTTATGAAATTGAATAATTAGGAAGTAGAAAGAGAATCTGATTTAAACTTGTAACCTGTAGCTGAATGTCAAGTTTTAGACCTTGAAGAAATTATGTTGTGTATTGTGTTTGAAGAGAAATATGACACCAAAATGATATTTTAATTGACTAACTTGGCTATGCAATCAGATGTTTTTTGTGTTTAAATTTTTTTAAAAAATTGTTTTTCTGAGATTCTGTTATCTACTTTTTCCCACTAGAGTTATAATCTCACAGCTGAGGACATTTTGACATAATGTAGCTTTGTGTGAGAGGTGACCTTCTAGATCCCAAAGGGTTTCAAGGACTCATTTCCACAGAGCAATTACAATTGCATAGAGGGCTTAGACAGAAGAAAAAGAGGGGTGGAGAGGGGGAAGAAGGTCCTTAAGCACAGGCGTAGACGCTAGGACAAGAACACATGCAGTGATTGTGACCTTGGCATTCTCACTGTGAGTTTTAGCAGAATTGCTGGCAATTAGACTCTCTATTCTGTGTACTTGTAAAATAATATATTATATATATATAGTTTGAGGATTCTCAGCTTTATAACCCAAAAGGATGACTTGGTTTGCATCGTGGGAATACTCTTTTGGAAAGAGACATTAACTAAGAAAATAGTTTCTCTATAAGTTAGAAATCTTACCAAATTTTGTACTCTAGCTTGCCATTTAACAATAGAAAAATCTTTTACTGAAGCAAATAAATTTTGCATTAGTGTTACATTTTCAAGAGGGAACCGTTTCTGCAGATGCATAACATAGGTTCCACGTGGTGGTAAAGTGCTTGGGGCCCTCCAGCTGCTATTAGAAGTTAGCTGGATCAATGGGGAAAATTGCAGCCTGGGTGATGTGAACACTCCAAAGAACTATGTTTGAAAAGTCCCGTGTCGTATTATGCAAACCTCTTCGCTGTGTTTGAGGGGCAGGGGTGCAAAAAGATTTACAACTGTTACCCCCTCAGTGCCCCCAGAACATCTACTGAATGAAGTGCGTGCTCTTTATTTAGGCATGTTACCACCTGCTACCTGGACCTAGTTCCCAGCTACCTTTCGAATATATCATACAGCTAATACTTTCATCACATTGGACTCCTTCCTCTTACCATTCTTGCCCACTTCTGTATTTCTGAAAATATAACATCTCTTCCCTTGACTTAGAATGGCCTATTCTTCTCCTTCCTATCTCCTGGTCTAAAGTATTCTCCTCTGTCCAGGACCATTCAAATACTACTTTTAAAAAAGTTGTATTTTATTGATTATGCTATTACGGTCATCCCAATTTTTTCCCCCTCCTACCCCATTCCTTCAGGAATCTCATTGTTCACACCCATGGGTCATGTGTATATGTTCTTTGGCTACTTCCTTTCCTATGCTGTACTTTACATCCCCATGGCTATTCTGTAACTACCTATTTGTACTTCTTAACTCCCTCACCTGTTCACCCATTCCTCCGCACATCTGTTTCTGTTCTGCTTGTTTGCTTAGTTTGTTTTTTAGATTCAATTGTTGATAGATATGTATTTATTGCCATTTTATTGTTCATAGTTTTGAACTTCTTTTTCTTAATGGTTTGGTAATAATTAACTTCTTCAGTTTTTTCTTATCTGGGAAGTTCTTTATCTACCCTTTGATTCTAAATGATAGCTTTGCTGGGTAGAGCAATCTTGGCTGTAGGTCCTTGCTTTTCATCACTTTCAATATTTCTTGCCAGTCCTTCCCTCCTAGCTTGCAAAGTTTCTCTTAAGAAATCAGCCAACAGTTTTAAGGGAACTCCCTTGTAGGTAACGAACTTCTTTTCTCTTACTGTTTTTAAGATTCTCTTTTTATCTTTAACTTTTGGCATTTTAATTATGATGTGTCTTGGTGTGGGCCTCTTTGCGTCCATCTTTGGTTCTCTCTGTGCTTCCTGGATTTACATTTCTACTTTCTTCACCAAATTAGGGAAGTTTTCTTTCATTATTATTTCAAGTAGGCTTCAGATTTCTTGTTCTTTCTATTTTCCTTCTGGCACCTCTGTGATGTGAAGTTGTCCCAAGGCTCCTTAATGCTGTCCTCATTTTTTTTTTTGATTCTTTTTTCTTCTTGTTGTTCTGATTGGATGTCTTTTGCTTCCTTATGTTGTGCTATTGATTTGATTCTTGTCTTCATCCAGGCTACTGTTGTTGCCCTGTAAATTGTTCTTTATTTCAATTGTGTATGCTTCATTTCTGATTGGATCTTTTTATGCTGTTGAGGTGCTCCTCACTGAGTTCTTTGAGCATCCTCATAACCAGTGTTTTGAACTGCATCTGATAGATTGCTCATCTCCATTTCATTTAGCTCTTTTTCTGGAGTTTTGTTCTGTTTTTTCATTTGAGCCATGTTTCTTTGTCTCTTCATTTTGGTAGCCTCCCTGTGTTTGTTTCTATGTATTAGGTAGAGCTGCTATGACTCCCTGTCTTGGTAGTGTGACCTAATGTAGTAGGTGTCCTGTAGGGTCTGATGTCACAACCTCCCCTATCACCCAAGCTGGGTACTCCAAGTGCATCCTTCTTGTGGGCTGAGTACACCCTCCTCTTGTAGTTGGTTGAACTTTGATTGTTGTTGGCAGGTCATTGGGAGGGATTTACCCAGGCCAGTCAGCTGTAAAGACTGGCTGTGACCACTGACCTCCAACCTCCACCATCCCTGGAGGATCAGCTGTGCAGGGGCAGGGTGGTGGTGCCCCAACATGGTCTGTAGCTGTTCAATGGGTGCTCAGGCCCTGGGGTTTCCTGGGTGGTACAGGCCAAGGTCAGTCCCCATCTGTGTTTTGCCTGGGGCCACCCTGCCTGAACTATAAAGCAATCTGAAATGGCTGCTACTTGTGCCAGGTTTGGAGATTCTCAGGTGAAGCCAAACTGTGAATCTAGTCTGGCTCCTCCTAGTGCAGTGCCTGGGACTACTTAGGTAGAGGTATAGGGGCTAGAGACTTACTGGAGCTAGCTGTAGCGTATTTGAAAGGATTTAGGAAGTTGTGAAGCAAGAGCTAAGACCAGCCATTCATATGGGAAAGCCACTTTTAACAGCTGTAAATTGGGTTGGGTGGACCTTGGAGGATCTCCAGGGTGGGGCAAACAGTGTTAGCCAGGTTGATGGAGTCCCAGATATGGCGCCTGCCTGCTGGCTCTGTGGAGGAAGGGTTCAGAAAAGGGACAGTGGTCTTTCTGTCTGGGAGAAAGCCGTCCCCCAGCTCTAATCATAATGCCAGACCCTTCACTTCCTCCCTGTATGCCACTGGTGCCTTTCAAACTGCTACCCCAATGCTGGAGCTCAGAGGGAGTGAGTGTAAGTTTATGTGTGGATTCTTTAGGAGAAAACGCTTGATACTCCAGAAGTTTCTTGCACTGACTCACTCCCTGTTGTTTTTTTCTGCCAGAAGTTATGGGAACCTATTTTCTGGCACTGGAACCCTGGGCTAGGGGACCTGGTGTGGGGTGGGGACTCCTTGCTCCCAAGATATCCCTTCCGAATTTTTATCTACCCCACTTGGATGTGCAACCAGCCCGTTACTTGTCTCTGTCTCACCTACCAGTCTGGATGGATGTGGTTTCTTTAATTCTATAATTATCAGACTTCCCTTCAACTTGATTTCTGACAGTTCTTGATAATGTTCTATAATTTAGTTGTAATTTTGATATGGTTATGCACGGAGGTGAGCTGTGTTAACTTATGCCACCATCTTGACCAGGAGTCTGCTATTTTTTAAGTCTTAAAGGCCATGACCTGTAGAAGATTAAAACCACAGTTTGCACATTCTTTGCTTTAATAGTTGACAGCAGGGAAAAACAAAACTTTTAAAATTCAAATTACTCTGCAGGTCATTTGCCCATTTAAGTCGTAACTTTCAAACTGCTAGAATAATACTATAGTGTTTTTCAAAAATAAAAATGAAGAAAACCTAATGGGATGAGAGGAAGGTTGGATGTTGTTTTTTTCCCCCCATGTGGAAACATATTTCACATCCATTAGGTGAGGAAGAGGCAAAGAAACAGATTATTTAAGATTTACATTTGCTATGTGGAAGGGTGGATCCGAGGGGCAATATGGACTTCTTAAGGAGCCTAATATTATTTCAGTCCTTAGCTGAGCTTATACTGTGTGATAAAACAAATGATAAAACCAAAACAGACTTCACAAGTCAACAATGGAGAGGACAGTAAAAGCCAGAAGTCTGTCAGATGCTAACAGAAATGATCTTGATATTGGTTGGAAAAGGTTTCATTCTCCTGACTTATGTTAAAAAGGCCATCGTTATTTGGGAAGTGAGGTCTTCAAGTTTTCGAATTTATTATATTCACCTTTTGAGGTCACTGCAGTGCAACAGGCAAAAGATGCCCGTTTTTGTCGTTTAGTTAATAGAATGGATTATTGATGCTTTTATTTGGAAATCTGGAAAATGTTCACAATGTAAAATACAGTAATCAAATATGTTCTGAAAGGCTTATTTTCAAGTATATATAAATTGAAAAATAATCTGTTTTTGAATCCGTAAGAATACAGCTTGTGTTACTGAAATAGGAAAAAAAGTAGAAATTCAAAAGCATTTTCTATAGATAGTATCTTAAACTCCCCAAGATTAAAGCTATTTAATAAAATGCCACCTTGGTTTATAGAAGTATGTTTACACATTGTTTTTAGGTCCTCACACCTGTGAAGGATGGTAATGACCCATAGCTGTAGCTACTCTGGACTCTGTTTCTCCTCAAATATGCTAAGTAAGCATCATCCACCTCGAGGCTCAGAAGTCTGCACGATCCCTTCCCCGCTCCTTTAGGTCTCTGCGGACTGTACCCCATCAGAGGAGACTCCCCCGACCACACCATGATACAGTAGCAATCTTCCGGCCTCTCCTTCTTGGTCCCAGCTTCCCTTAACCTGCTTTGTTTTTTCTGCACGGCACTCAACACATTACATCCGTACCTTGTGTAGACTGACTGTAGCTCCAAGAGAGCAGAGGCTTTCCTCGCCGCTGTATCACCTGCGTCTGTGAACAGTGTATGGTAGGTGCTCAGTAAGTGCTGAACCAATGTGTGAAAGAATGAGTGAGCTTTCCAGATGAAAAAAGGAAGTTATCTAAGATGGAACTAGACCCTAGTTCTTCCAAGTCTAAAAACACCTCCTTTCTCCTTTATGCTTTGTTTGTTCGTCTTCATGGTTGTACAGAAAAGGGTTAACATAGCAGCCCTGGACTGCTTATCCACAGAAAGTCCTGCTTGCCAGGTGGGCCCTTGGCTGGAGTCTGGGAACTTGGCATTTGGGAGAATTCTCGCCATTCCCGGAACTGATGAGTGGCTCACTGTACCTAAATTGTTTGTGCCGACGATGTAATAATTTACGCTGGATGCCTGTGTTCCTTCTGGGTGTCTGGATTTTTGGGACAGGCTAGATCGGGGGGTGCCTGTGTCATCAGCCTCCAGTAAGAACCTTGGGTACCAAGTCTGTAATGGGCCTTCCTGGTAGACAGCGATTTTTGTGTGTTGTCGTGCCCCGTTGCTGGAGGGATGAAGCTCGTCTGGCGTGACTCTGCTGGAGAGGACTCTTGGCAGCTTGTGCCTCTGGACTTTGTCCCATGTACCTTCTTCCTTGCCTGGTTTTGTTTTGTGTGCCTTTGCTGTGAAAGTCAGAGCCATAAGGATAACCATACGTTGAGTCTGATAAGCCCTCCTGGCCAATCTCTGAATGAGGGGATGGTCCTGGGAACCCCGACACCATGGTGTTCCTCAGGGTGCTCTGTGAGTTACCACTGCGTCGCAAGCATTCTCTGCATTGGCTGTGCAGATGTAGCTCATTCCTTTTAACAGCTGTGTGGTATATTCTACTTTAGGGATGCGCTGTGAGTTAACTGTTCTCCTGTTAGTGAATATCTAGAATGTTTCCGGTTTTTCATTTTTATAATCAATGCCTGCATGAGTTCTAAAAGATTTGCTCTGACGAAGCTGCCTAATTATCTTTCAGAAAGACCGTGCCACTGCATTGCACGCCTGGAACCACTATAAAATAATGCTGAATGTAAACTGTGATTGAAAAAGATTTTAAAGGGCGTTTCCATGTGTGTTTCCACTAACACGTATTAACAGTCTGTCTTTCTGCATTTTTACTAACCCCGCATTTATCATTCTCTAAAGTTTTTGTGTTTCGTCATAAAAAGTGGAGTGGTCTCTTATGATTGTTTACATTTGAGTTTTCTGACACCTGGCAAGTTGGAGCTTTCCTGTGTTTTGTCTTCTTGTCTTTTTTCCTCGGCCCTGTCCTATGGGGTGTCTTCCCTGGGTTTCTTTATAGGTATATTTGGTATATTGAGGATAATAGTCTTTTGTCTTTTATGTTGCTTTTTAAAAAGTCAAGTCAGTTTTTTTCTAACTTTCGTAGTGTCTTTTGATTAACAAAAGTTTTCAATTTTAGGTAGTAAAATATGTTAATCTTTTATCGATTTTCAATTAAGTCTTGTTTTGAAAAGTCTTACTCTATTCGAAGATGATAAAACTATTCCCTTCTGGTTTGTGTTAGTATTTTTGTAGTTTCAGTTTGTACATTTATATTTTAAATTTATCTGAAATTGTGTGTGTTATGTCTGTAGCAAAAAAAATGTGAAAACCTAAGTAAGTTCTTTTTCCATATGGAGAGCAAATAGACCCACCCATTGGCTGTGATGCTCTTTCCCCACTGAT
>VMDR010012784.1:0-25995 GCA_007922815.1 Macrotus californicus | reverse complement strand
CTATCTTGTAGATTTAGAAAACAGATGATGTTTGTAAAATATAACCTTTAAAAGTGGATCTTGTTTAGTCCTAGTAGGAAAGAAAATCAGGTTCTAGAAGTGATATGTCCATATACATAGCAAGCAGAGATTTCTCTATAGGAGTTGAAAGGGTAGGAAGGGTTTATGGAAGAGAAAACCAAGAACTCTACACTTCTAGGCAAGTGCCCTCCTGTCCATACTAGGGCAGCAGCCCTCAATGTCTTTTTCATGGTCAGGAGGTATATTTCACATTCAGGAGGTTGGTTGGGTGTGACATCTTTTGGTCACCTTTTCCTATCCAAGTAGAAAATGGTCACTTAAGAGCTTTACAGCACACATCACCAGTCCTTGAAAAGAAATGACAGATGACTGCAGAGCATAACACACATCTATATGTGGCTTTGAGGAGAGACCTCTTCAGAGAGTTGGAAGAGAGTTGGAAGAAAAAGGAAAAATTCCAGTATATTGTAGATGCTAAGCCTAGTCCCTTCAAACTGAGGCTGCCTTTACTTAATGCAAGCATTACGCACCATCCCTGAGAACGCTGACTGATGCAAACAGCAAATCTGACTCTGTGTACTGTAATCACACAAAACATTGTCCTACCCAAAATGTCAGTTCTGCACCTGTTGAAGGACATGGAATCCATCCTATTAGCTGCTTCTCCCAACCTCCCTCTATGGCAATTATCACCATTTTCCCGAATCACTTGACTTAAAGTGCTAAGTCATATTTTTATCATTACTTCCACTAATCATCTAGTCGGTCCCCAAGAAGACAGTCTATGTTTTTCCAAAAGATGTTTTATGTGTCCTCCACCTCTTCCATGCCCATCAGCCTTGCCCATGTCTGTAAGCCCAACTACTCATATTCAGTGCTGCTCATTTCAAACTTAACATAGTGTTTAAGGTAATATACATTTTTCACACCGAGTACGAATTATGTCTGTTCTGTCCATCATATTCTTCCTGTTCTTTCAACCAGATTGAATGTCATGTCTACACATTCCTGCTAGATGAGTGATCCCTGGAAGATGGTCATTATTATCCCTGTTTTGTAAATCACAACTGCGGTCCATGTTAATATGTGATCTTTAACCAACTACTTAAACTCCTTAGCATATAACAAAAACCCAGGTTATATTAATCATTCTTCGCAACACAAAAAGGATTCCCTTCCAGCACCAAGGTCCTCTTCCTGATAGCTCAGCCTTGGGGTTCTGTCATCTCACCTGAGAGTTTCATCTTGGCAGCTGGTCAACCTCTCTTCTTGCATAGCTTGTGCCCACCACCCTCCTTCTCCAGGCTCTCTCATTGCCTAGAGCCACACACTCCAACATAAAGTTAAATGAGACATTTTATTTTTGCACTATATCAATGTAATCTAGTGTGTTTTTCACAAACAGAACATCTCAATTCAGACTAGCCCTGTATCGAGTGCCCAGTAGGGACACACAGCCAGTGATGTTCATACTGAAAAGTATTGGCCTAGGGAATCTCGACAGTGCCTGTCTTTGCCTGCTGGCACACAGTCTCTCTAGTGCCCTACTTTATGTTCAGATCTCAGGGTACCATAATACCATTTAAAACCTCTCACTGTCCTTCACCTACTGCCAAACTAATAAAACAAATATTTCCTATATATTTTAGACTGCCATAAAATACCACAGGCTGGGCAACTTAAGAAACAGAAATTTATTTTCTCACAGTTTTGTAGGATGGAAGTCCAAGATCAAGGTGTCAGCTGGGTTGGTTTCTTCTGTGGCCTCTCTTCTTGGCTTGCAGATGACAGTCTCCTGCATCCTTATCTGGTTGTCCCTTAGTCTATGTATTGTCTGTGCCTCAACCTCTTCTTATAATGACACCAGTCACATTGGATGAGGGCTCACCATATGGCCTCATTTAACCTAATCATTCTTTAAAGACTCTGTCTCCAAAGACAGTCACATTCTGACATACCAGCCATTCATATTAGTAATTCGATGTGAATTTGGTGGGCAGTCAAGTTCAGCCTATAACTCTAGACTGTCATGGAATACATGATATGGTGTCTATACCCACAATAATATTAGCAGAAATATTTCTCCTTTTCTTCTGTCTTGTTGTTTAATCTCTGGATCAAAATTTAACCCCAAATCACCTTAGGACAACCCACTGTTTGTTGACTTTCACACCTTCTGTTAGTATCCCAGAAAGAAACGTATCATGATCCTCTTGTCAAGTCTTCAGATTCTCTTCCAAGGCCCCTCCTCCATTGGACCACTGTCATCCTTGCATTAAATGCAATGCACTCTTCATCCACATCCTTAAAGATGGCATGAGCAGTACATTGTACTAAGTTGCTATAATTTATCTGAAATATTATGGTACCTCTGTGAGTTAAGCTATGTGAAATCCTATATTAGCACAGGGATTGAGACAAAATGTATTCTCAATTAAAATGTTTTCATTTGTCATATAGAATGCGCCCTAGCCTTTCAGTATATAATCACATAATGAAAGTTTGTTGAACTGAATTAGGGCAGACAGGAAGACCATGAGAATGTGTAGTGATAGACAATTTGGTGGCTTCTATTAGCATTTGATTTTGCTGAGATTACCTTAAGGGTCCATATTCAACTGAAAGTGTCACTATACACGAACATCGAATGAATGGACAAGGCTGTGCTGTCTCACCAGAGGCCTAGGGACGTAAAGCAGCAAACATGGCTTCACTAGAACTCTTTGGTTACCTCTGGTTTCTCAAAGAAATGAAACGCATCCCATTTAATCACTGAAAAGCCCAAATCACTGTTCTGAACTTATTTGTGAGTTCTAAGTAAATCTGATGAGTTTTGTTTGTCAGGAAAACTATAATCTCCTCTTTAATAATAAAAGCCTAGGTGAGAAGGGGCTAAGCAAGCAAGGGGCCCAGAAGTGTTTGTTAAGCAAAATACACCTGAAAGCACCTTGGATTTCCGCCTTGTTGGCCTGTGGAACGTCTCGGCTTCATGGTCTTCTGGGGTGATGGAGACACTGTGGACCACCCCCTCCCTTCGTCTAACAGTGGCCCTCCCAATGTAGGGTGGTTGTCATCAGTCTGGCTCTGCTTGACTCCCCCTTCCCTGTTTGGAAGTTTAAGATAGAAATTTCTCCAGTGGCCTGGCTGGGGAGTGACCCTGCTGGGATGACTAGGTACTTGTTAGGATTCATTTTTGCCTTTTCCCTTACTACATGGATCAGGGACAGTAACTGAAATTGGGTCTTCTTCTTTATCCCTTGCTAATCCATTAGTAATGTCACTATAAACAGATGAAGGCTTTATTCAGTACAGATGATTAGGTTTTCTTCTTCTTTTTAAATAATAAACATTATTTTGTTACTGCTTCTGCCATATGTAAACCTTTTATACCTCCTTTAGAAAAATGATAAAAGGGAATTTGGGGCTAGAAATATATTTTTATTATATTTTTTTTACTTTTTAACTTCAAGTTTTGCTTATTTCTTACTCAAATTTTAATTATTAACCCCATTTTAAACCCAGGCATTCACAATACAACTTTTAGACAGCAACCACATGATGGTGGGTGGGCTCCAGACTGGGGTCAAGTGTGGCCCAATAAGCATGAACCCAATAATTATAAGCAATTATTAAGAGGAAGGTAGAATATTTGCCTTGTAAGAAATACATCCTCAGAAAAATACTTTACTAAAGGATAGAAAGTGGCTGCAGAGCTATCCCCAAACTTCATAGTTTCTATAGTATTTGGGACCAGTTGTGTAGGGTGTGGTTAGAGATCCAGGAAGGAGCTCTCTGAGGGCAGCCCCTGCCCAAAAAGGAAAAATTTCTCAAGGATTTAATGTATATAGTTTGTGTCATCCTCTTACATACCCAGGAATTTTCTATCTAGACCAAACTTCTCTTGCAACTTGATCTACCCTCAGAATGAGGAATAAGAGTCTTGTAGGGACCAACATCTCCAACCTCACACTAAATCAGATATCCAATACAGCAGAGTCAGTTTTGTCCAACTTCCAAGGTGGAATAATAATAGTGGGATTAGATCATATCAAAGCACTTTATTTATGTTTGTTCTAAGTCATTCAACAAAATCTCCATTTTTTTCTTTTAAAACTCAATGCAAAAGCCAAGTTCTATTTGAGTAATTAATTGATTGATTGATAGTTAATCATAATGATCTTAAGGTCGTTTCCAGGCAGTGAGCCATCAGGATCACCTGTGGAGGGTGGAGAGTGGTCTGGAAATTCTGAGTCACCATAATTTCCTGGTGCGTGTTCAGCAGGTTTATTCTGATCAGAGGCTGTGTAGTACTTGACGAAACAGAGCCGAGCTGATGTTGCACTCTCTGTACTCCTTCCCCACAGGGAATACTGGCCTTGGGCACCTCTTGGTCAGGCCCACAGGCATGTGCTTCTTCCCCCAGGAGGTAGCATGTGACTAGTGATCCCTGCACCCTAGGTCCAATGCTTCATTGGTCTCAGTAGGATGTTGAGCAGAAGCACCTGGTTTCTAGAAGCAGAGGATGGCTGCTGGCAAGCAAGTCTGCAGCTCTCCAGAGAAGCAGTCAATGATCATAACAGAGCACTTAATGCTCAGAGGTGGAGCCATGACATTATTCCAATGAACTGCACAACCTCAGCAGAGTTAACACAGCCAGACCTGTGTTAGTGGTTTCACTGGGAAAGGAAAGAACACTAGCCCTCAGCCCTCCCCCAACACAGCCATAACTGTGCGGGCAAAGGCTTCCCCTTACCCAGGCACTGTGCCAAGGTCTTTGAGTGCATCATCTGGTTTACTCCCCACAGCAACTCTATTAAGGCAGATGCTATTAACCCAGGTTACAAATGAGGAAACCAAAGCTTCTAATGGTTACATGGCTTATTAAATGTCTGCCAGTCCAAGGAAGGACTGGGTTTAAACCCACACTTCTGCTTCTCTCTGATGGCTGCTTATGTTAGGACTCAGTCACCGCACACTTTCTCATATATGCCTCCATTTTCCTTCTTTAAAGTTTCAGTCCAGACTCCATCTCCTCTGTAATGGTTGTTTCACTTATGAGGAGGTCTTATAGTTTATCCCTTCCTTATCACACCTGCCTTAATGAAGCAGAGCTCTGCTGTGGTTCGAATTTGTCCCTAAGTTTGCTATTCTGGAGAATCCAAAGACACAGAAGACAAGCACCACATACTTGATGAGGATTGTCAGCTGCTAGCACAGTAGACAGCATATGTTTAGCAAGGGAGGAAAAAAGAGAGAAAGGAAGAACAGAGGAAGGAAGGAGGAAGGAAGGAAGGAAGGAAGGAAGGAAGGAAGGAAGGAAGGAAGGAAGGAAGGAAGGGAAAAGGAGAGAAGCAAGCTTTTTGTATGGCTTAACTACAGCCATCTATCATTATATATATATGTGTGTGTGTGTATTGATTACTTCTACTGTATGAATTGCAAAATGCAAAGACATTTCAATGTGCCCTGAATTTTTCCATTGCAATATAATTTGGGGGACAGGTATGACCATGTGACCCACAGGAAAAACAACATTATATATCTGCCTGCAGGGAGTAAGACACCAGAAATAAATGGCTTTTTTTTTTTTTGCAAAAGCAGGATTCACTTTATTTTTTTAAATTGTTGTTCTATTACAGTTGTCCCAATTTTCCCCTGTTGCTCTCCTTTGCCCCCCTACCACCCCTCCCCCCACTCTTACCCCCTCCATTTCCACAGTCAACCCCCACCCTGTTGTCCATGTCTGTGGGCCATTTATACATGTTCCTTGACTAGTCATGTCCTCTTCTTTTTCCCCTTATCACCCTCCCTTCTGGTCAATGTCAGTCTGTTCCTTGTTTCCATGCCTCTGGTTCCATTTTGCTCATTTGTTTGTTTTGTTCATTAGGTTCCTCTTATAAGTGAGATTAATATAGTACATCAGGAGTCAGTTTCTTAAATTTTAACTAGAGATTTTTTGAGTGACAGCCTGAGACAAACATTATTAATGACCACATTTTCTTACCTCGAACTAAGACAATAAAAATATTTAAGTAAAGAAAAATTGGTCCATTTTCTGACCTTATAAAAATGTGGAATAGTCACCCCTGACACAGAGAACAGCGCCAATAGAGCCTCAATATATTCGTGTTGAAAGCACGCGTGGGCAGCCCACAACTCAGAGGTGCACAGGGACACAGGGAAGCCAGGAAAAGAGCAGGCAGACCGAAACCACACTGAGACGGGGCCAGTGGCAAAGTCGCCAAATCGTTTCTGGATGTGGCAAAAAAGACTTGCAAATGAGTAACACGTTGCCAGGCTGTGTGTTAGAGGAGAGTTAATGGGGGGAGAGAGTGAGCTGCAAACCACAGTAACAGTGGGTTCAGGCTGTGCACTGCACATAAAATCGTTATTTTTAGAGCTGGAAAAGCCCTTACAGATGGTTTAGATGTGAACTTTCTAATTTCAGAATTAAAATGAATGGCAGCCTGGACTGATCAAGTCTAGTCAAGGTCACCCGGCTGAGCAGGCAGAGTTAGGACTGGATATTCCCCCACCCACTCCCCAGGAGACCCAGGTCTCTCACATCTCATTCTGACTCTGGAGAGAAAAGTCTTCCTTCCATCCATCTCAAGAAGCAACCGAGAAAGCCTTATTAGAACTTCTGTGCACACTGCTGAACGGAACCCAAGGAAAGTAAAATGAAGCCATGAGCAAACTCGGAAAATGCTCTGCATTTTGTCGTGTCCCATCTATTCCTATTTGTGATTAGGGCGTGCTCAGAAAAATAAACGTGTATTTTCAGTAGGAAAAACTGAGTTTATTAAAACAAATTGTGAGTACCAGACATGGATTTTTAGCAGTCAGCAATTCCGTTGGGCTGAATTGGCCATGTTTCAAGCTATGCATATTTTGACAAAAAAAAAAGAGCCGTTAAATGCATTCATGAAATAATTTATACTCTTTCCCACTAACATACAGCTGACTCCACAGTACGAGGCTCCTGGTTTCACAAAATGCCCCTTGCTGGGGAAGTGGGGGTGACACAAAAGGGGGGTCTGGCTCTCCCTCCCCTGCAGCCCCTGTCCTGGAAGTGGGCCATGGGAAGATCTTCTAACATGCTCAGAGTTTGAGGGTTGATACATTATGCCAGCAGACACATCTAATGAGTTTTGGTTTAGCATAAAGATTCAGTTTAAGGAAAGTCAACAAACAAGGTAGACCATGTTCATATAAACATAGGAAAACAGGTGGACCCAGCTGCGGTCCCCGAGCCAGATTCTCTGCAGTCAACTCTTTGGTGACCAGAATAGACAAAAGGGTCAGCAGCTTCACGAAAACTAAATCATCAGTATTGGTTCATGGGTTGTAAGAAATATACCACACAAATGCAAGCTGGGAATAGTAATAGGGGGAACTGTGTGGGAGTAAAGGGGGGACAGGGAGACCCTCTGTACTTCTTGTGTAATTTTTCTGTAAACTTCAAACTGCTCTAAAAATAGCCTATTAACTAAAACTCCCAGAGAGTAAATAATCTAGGCTGAGTAAATACTGTGTGAAACGTATTATTCATCTACCTACTTCTTCAGATGTGCTGACCTGCGCAGATCTTCCTTTTGAACTTTTTTCCCACTCCCTCAGAACCCAGTCATTTTACCCCAGACCTCCCCGCAGTTTTCCTTGCACTGTATTCGACCAGATGGGGACCCGGCCCCACCGAAGGCCACAGAGCACAGCTCTCCCTTCTCCTTCTCCTTCTCCTTCTCCTCTCTCTCTCTCACACACACATGCATATATACCCACAAACATATACACCCACACACATGCACGCGCATGGTACCATTGGCCAATCTAAGTCAATTGCAGGGAAATTTCAATGCCCGATGCAGGTGGAGGCGCTAGCAGATGTACCACAAAACCAATATTAAAAGTTGTGTCTGTGATAATTCAACAAATCAAGCAGCTAACATGGAATGTAGACAAGAACATTAGCTGAGTATATTTTCAGCCTATTTAACTGGAGTATAAGAATTTCAAAACGCTAATGACACCTATCCTTTTTTCAAACTCTAAGAAAATGGAGATTTGATTTAAGTTTCTAGATTCCATATTTCAACTTGAGGGTAAAGTCTCTGTAGACCCTGCTCTTTCTCTCCAAGAAGGATTTTTTTTCCCTCTGACCAGCATGTCGTTCATTGTTTTTGTAACTGGTGCCTAGAGAAGGTGACATCTCTGAAGCCCCATCCCAGAGTGGATCTTCCCAGATCTGTCCCTCAGAACACTCTGCCGCTTCTAAGACTCAGTCCTAGGACCCCACACCAAAGTGGAGTTTCTGCTCTGTGGCAGAGAAGACGTGAAGAGGACGTGTGAGAGAGTAATTCTGAGAGTTGAGTATATCATGGGGATCAGATAGAAATAGCCAGAATACTAGCTGGGAGAATAAACAATAATCTTAAAGAATAGAGATAAAAGTTCAAGTGCTGGATAGAGATGACAGCTGATGTCTGATGGGAACAAAGTCAGAAAGTCAGGCTGAAGTGGACTTGAAAGTGGAGAAGGCCACTGAGCTGTTTAAGGAGCAGCTCCTAGTGTTTGCAGAGCGCAGAGGAAAGCTTGCTAGCAACCTAAGGGGGTGGGGAAGCCCATCCCCCTGCCCCCCCCCAACAGTCTTGTATATTTCATGCTGCTTGCAAGTGCAACCATTTGTTTATTGTGGACTGTTCTCTGCAGAGCTCAATGTAGCCAAAGATCCGTTGCCTACAGGAAAGTCTTACTCCAACAATAGGCCAGGGAGAGAGAAAAGTGTCCTTGAGAACAGTGGCATTTCAGAGAGAAAGGAATTCCACCAGAGGCAAGGAAACCCCCTTCAGCTGCAGACAGGAGCTCAGCATCCCCTGAGTCTGTCTGTGAAAGCCTGGGCTGCACAATGCCTCGCATTATAGTCCTGTTTTCAGACACATTTTTCTGAGAGCGTAAACTGCGTTGGCTAGGATTGTATAAACCCAAAGGGTGTTTTTTTTCTTTTACTTTTCCTTGGAAGGCATTTGTCTCCCAGTATCTCAGAGCTTAACAGTCGGCTTTTCATTGTAGCAGTGTGACCTTCACGTGTTCTCGTGTCCCCATCCTAAGTGTGTATGTATGCAGTGAATAATTTCCCTTTCTTTCCCCAATTTCTCCTCTTTCCACGCCCTGTCAGGCTAAGTGGACATTCTCGTCTCATTTCCCTTCTTATCTTCTCCAGCCATGTAGTAATTTGCTTCTAGATTGCCACTTGGCCTGACTTCATTGTTGCTATTTTAATTTTAGCACAGTTTAGATTTATGAGAAGAAACCCCGGGAAAAATGAGACAACTGGCTATTTACCTGCTCAGAACTCCAATACTTGGTGTCTGCTTTTTCAAGGATTTGCTATTGAACAAAACCATAAACCCTTCACCTGTAAGCAAGCGCCCCGGGGAAACAATGTGGCCAGGGAGAAACAAGAAACCAGGAGGCATTATTAAACAAAAGCGTTCTCTAGCCTGGCGGTCCCTGGGAAGATATGCAGAGATCTGAATGCCGGGCTCCACTCTGCAGCCCTGCTAACTTCACAGCACCGTGAGGGCGGGCCTTGGAAAAGTGCAGGACTTCTCATCAGAGTTGCCACCATCTTCTGAAGCCATCACGTTTAATCATGTGTCCTCTTCATGGGCTCCTGTTTTCTGTCACTGTCCTCACCCTGGTGCCCTCACCACTCCACCCTGCTCTTCAGGACTCCTGCCAACATGTAGAAACAATGTTGTTTTTCTTCTGGGTTCCCCTTAATATTTGACCAAATGCTCCACCATGGAGGGTATCAAACTCTAGGAATGATTCGTCTCTTCACGCCTTTTATGGGGAACAAGTGGGTGAAAGTGTGTTTGGTTGGTGCAGTATTCTGACTCCACCCTGGCATGTCATGCCCGGATGACCACAACCCTGTGACCTGCCCCTCAGCTTCCTCCCCTCCTTCCACTTTTCTCCCTCTTGCTCTGTGCCCCTTCTAAAGATTCTGTCTGATTCAATATATTGCAAAGAAGGGGTAAAGTGGGAGCATGCTAAAAGGGAACTTGGTTTAAAGAGGTAATATAAGAAATCAACTCACGTTCACATGCACTTATAATTTTTACTATAGGAAATCTAGAAGAATTAAATCACAAGCCCAGACTAACTTTAAATCTCAATGTTCAGCTGTCTATTATTTTCCTTTCCTAAGGTACAAACTATGTTTTACCGCTACCAGGCAAATGTGCACCCCAAACATATGTGTCATTGTATGCACAAGTGCCGTGGTAAGTTGCCAGATTTGACAGCCTGCTTGCAGAAATCCCTTCTAGTTGACATGTGCATGGGACTTCAGTTGTGGGAAAAGAACACCCTGTCCCAAAGAGCAGTATGGAGGGACTCTTTGTTCAAAGGTGGACTCTGTGGGTGCCAGGCACTTGACCAATTAACACTTTCGCTACACACTTGGAACTTTCCAGATGTAATCACATAATGTGTTCATTTATTTCATTTTCACTTTTGCCTTAGATCCCTAACTGGAATACAGGAAACACTGAAAGCAAAAACCAAAGCAATGTGCCTTTACAATCTTAAATCTAGTATATCATTTCCAAAATGACATCTTAATGACTACTAGTCCTTTGCAGTGGCCCTCAATAAGGCTGTTCTCTGTGCTGAGGGTGGCTGGATTCCCTCCCAGGGGATCAGAGGACCCTGGTGAGGTTAAAGGAGGGGCAGTTCTGCCTCAAAGAAACCCTGCCAGCTAGGTTCCACCTTGTGTTTCTGAACCTTATTTAATCATAGAGTCCTTCCATTAAGAAACACCTGTTAGCATTCCCAGGAAAAGGCGCTGGGAGGGGTGAGGCTGGAAAACTTCCTTGTGTAGAGTAAAATGTGGCTGCTGATCACATTGATTAAAAACACAAAAATATTTTTGTTTTTCTTAATCTGAGATAAACTGAAATAGGCATAGGATACACAAGGGAATATGAACATGATAAAGCTTGGTCACTTAGAGCACTCAGAAGCTAACCACAAGGGCAGCAGGGACTCAATCAGCACGGCTATCAGGCACAAAGTTCTGTAACTTTGGTTACAGTAGCTAAAATCACAGGTACGCACTTGTCACATTGCCCCCAAGACAGAGGTGAGCCATGACCAAAATGGCAGAAGCAAAATGGGGTGTTTTTCAACAGAAAATGTACAGACAAAAAACAACACGTGTTGACCATTGATGTTCAGATTGATAAACTAAATGTCATTCTTTACTGCCCTGAAAGGAGCCCAGAGTGTAATGGGGTGATTCCCTTGTATTTTTTCATTCCTCAGTTATGGGGGGGAAGCTCAAAGCATGTGTTTAGTATAACAATTAATTGTGAGGGACCTGCTTAACATCAGAAAAATGTATGTGTGATCATTATCTTTGAGTGGCTTAGGATACTCCTCAGAAAGCTATTTCTAGACTCAGAAAGTCTAGAAGCATTGAAGGGATAAATAATCACCATAAACACATTAGACTTTTAAATCCTGACCAAAGCACTGTTTTCAAGATGGACATTTCTTGATGCACAGTGACCTGGGAGGATCAACAGCAGCATCAGCTTCCACATCCAGGGCTGGCAAAACCAGTGGAGTCCAGTAGACCACAGAACTCTGTGGACCTGTAGGGGTGGCCACGGAGTCCCAGGCAGGGGATGTTGTTTATAGCACAGATGCTGAGTCCAGGATGACCAGGTCAAATTTCTACCTGGACCATTGCTGGTCCTTTACACCTCTGGGTCTCAGTGTTCCTGACCTGTGGAGTAGGGATCTTCATCAACCACATCTACCCCTAACCGTGATGCTGCTGATTAAATAGACTAATAAACAGAGACTCTGACAGGTAGGTATCCTAGATGTCAGCTATCACCTGGAAATTTGTAATCAAATGGATAATGTTGCTTCCTGGCATTCATTGGGACAATGTGGCTAGCTGTGAGCATCTACTCCTTACTAGGTTGTTCTTTATCTGCCTGGAGCAACCCCACAGGGAGCAGAGAACACAGAAGCCACAAGGGAGGCCTCTGCAGAAAAAAGAGAACTTGAAATTTTTATTGCTGGTACCCCTGCCACACCTCCCACTAGGCCCTTGTCACCACAGGGGCTTGCTAGGAAGGCTAGCCTGGCTCTTGGTGTTGCCACCAATGAGTTGGCTTTGCAGCATCACATTTGCCGGAACGTGTTTACCCAAATATGGGTAAATCCATTCAATGACAATCCAGGAGCCTGACTGAAGCCAAATCTCAGGCAGGGAAGTCCCTGGTGTCCAAAGGCCTCAATGTTGCTGATTTTAGAATTTATGGACAAGAGCAGAGATGCTGGAGCTCCAGTGAGGGCCCTGGGGCCTGGGAACGGGTATCTTTGTCCACATGACCAGCAAAAATGTGGATGCCACCACAAAACAGGACAGGTAATACTGAGACTATGTCCATCCCTCTTAAGTTTCAGCATGTATTTAAAGCTTGACTTTGAACAAGACGCCTTAGCATTTTCACCTTGGAACAGCTAGATACTTGAGAAAATTATGTTCACAAGCCAGAGTGAACAGTGCCCTCAGCGGAGGTGGGAGGTATTTCCTCTCTCTCCCGGCATGGTGTGTGTGTTGGTGTAGGTTCGTGTGGGGAACACCACACCTGCTCAGACAGGATGGCATAGCCTCAGTTCTGACACCTTTGGGACCAGGATGAGCAGGATTGTCCCAAAGCCTTAACTAACCCCCTTTGTTAGTGCTTCACTGCCCTCCTTGGGGTTAAAGGGTCCACTCTGCAGAACACATTAATCATCTGACGGAAGGGAAATTGATTCTCAGCATGATGTGTGGCACAGAGGCCTAAGAAAGAAGCATTCAGAGGGGCTGTGGTGATGTGTTTCATGTTTACCCCCAGTTACTCAGTGACGAGGGTGGTCACCGGAACACTTGAAATACCAGTGGAGTCAGGAATAAGTTATGTGAAGAGTGAACTATTAACCGAGGTGGGGAGTTCTGGGTAACACAGACCTCCCTGGCATCACCATGTTCTCCAGCAGAAGGAGGCAGCCCTGGTTCAGCTAAAAGCTGTTTCACAAGATCTATCGCTGCTCATCAGGTAACAGGGAGTGGCAATTAGCCTGGCTGTACATGCAGTATCTCACGTCCTCAGGGCCTCTTCTGCATGCCCGCACGCTTGTGGAGACACTGTATGGAAAATAATCATGTGCAGATGGAACTGGACACTTAACTAAGCAAGCTGAGCTCACGCACTCCTGCCCTACGCCCAAGGAAGAGTGATGGTAATGTATACATGATGCCAAACAAAGCAACAATCATGCAAACCAGCTATCTGATCATGGCCACAAACAGTAAGAAACACCACAATTAATAAAATGGGAGGGATGCACATACAAACACTAACAGATATAAAGAAACAATGATATGCTGTGATTTCCGCCATTAACTTGGGTTCAAAAGGTGAATATGAATCCTTGGTTATATCATGCCAGAATATTATGTCCCCTTTGTTTCCTGAAATATCTGCTCTCCCCTCATCCTTATCTCTTTCTTATAGGCAATGATCAGTCGTTCCGGAAGTGAATAGCCTCCTAACGTGGAAGTGGGAACTTCTATAGAATAATGGGTTATTTTCTCTGCCCCTGGAAGAAGCACATTTGGCTGAAAAGAGCAATGTGCATTCCTCCCCCTACCCCCACCAGAGAGAAGTCCAGGCAGGCAGTGGGAGGCATGGGATTGGCTTCACAGGGTTTAGAGGTCCCATCCATCTGACTGCAGCCATTCTGAGACATGGCACAGAGCATTGCCTCAGTGTCCAAGACTGCCCCTGGAGCTCCAGCCATTGCATCCTCTTTCCAGCCAGCAGGAAGGAGGTAGAAAGGAGCATATCCATCCTTCCAGACTTCACCCCAGAGACAGACATGACACTTCTGCTGACATTCAATAGCAAGAACTGCTCTCTTGACCTTGCCAAGTGTCCATGAAAATGGGGACATGTAGTCTTTATTTGAGGTAACCATATGCTCAAATGAGATTAAAATAATGGGGGTCAGATTACTCAGGAAGAAGGGGAAAGAGCCACTAGGAGATAATTTGCTGGTAGAGCCATATCCACCCTTGCTGTGATCTGAGATTATTCAAGTGGTCCAAGTGGTGGCATTCACCGTGCAGTACAAGTTCATGTTTCTGGGCCACGTGAAGCTAGGACTCCATATTTCCTTCCTATTTTTCTGATGTCTGAACTGTCCCTAAAAACACCACACCTTACCACACAGTGAAGTCTGCTTTTCTACCACTGGGGCTTCATTCAAGGGCATTTTGAAAAGTAACTAAAACTTTTGTTCAAATGAGCACTGCCATTCCAAGTCTGTATCTCAAACCTGCCTAGCCATCTGTTAGGAATTCCACTTTGGGATAGGCTTCTAGAACAGCCCATGAGGAACACCAGAATCAAGATCCCAAGCCTTTATATCTCAGCTCATTTGCACGAGACAAGGCAGCGGACTCCACATACTGCTATGTTGTTCGGTAAACAGTGACCATCCATATGGTCAGAGAACATTCTAAAATGTTCTCTGCCATTTGTCCTTTCAACTTTCAACACTGTGACAGGTGTGTGTTCAGGATTTTGCAGCTTAGAGATCTTTTTTTTCCTTGAGAACCTAGAAATAAGTAAAATTATTATCCCACCCTACTTTTATAGATGAGGACTTAGAGGCTCAGAGAAGGGGAGTGATGTGCCCTGGTTCAAGTAGGTTGTGAGGGAGCTGACAGTACAGTGTAGGCAAGGTGACCTCAGAGTCACATTCCTCACCATTGTAGTCACAGTCAACTCCAGTGCCTCTTCAGTGCCTCTTCAGGCAACTCCAGTGCCTCTTCCACACTATACCCTTGAAACTCGGTTAAGCCAAAATTTAATTTTAGACAAGACAGCAGCAAGATGCGGCAAACTTTCTGCAAAATTTCCTATAAGTATGTCCACTCCAATTTATTGTGGCTTCAGTCCAAATTTAGTGGCTTCAAACCACTTTTCATTAGTGTTGTTTCAAAGCCAATTTATGCATTTGTTAATATGATTTTTATATGGCTAGCTTCTAGCCAGCTTTCTCCCTAGAGATGGAATTTTATGTAAAGAGTTTTAGTAATCACATGTGTCTTTTATTGTAAGTAGTATTAACCAACACCTGCTGACTTCCTACTTATGGCCCCTCATACTCTGTTCTGGGAGCTGCCCCCAGAACTAGCATGGCCCTCTCTGCTGTGATTCATCTTTTGGGGCTAAAAACTATCATAATCAACGGCTTTCTAAAAGAGCAATTGACCCCTGGACCGAGAGGCCAACATTGTGAGCTGGGCCATTTCCTGCCCTTCGGCTCTTCCTTCTGCCCTGTCCTACCCTAACTTTCCTGCCATCTTCTTTTCCATCACTGAGAAGGTCTCATCTCTATTGATATGCATCTCTATGATTACGAAAATTCACAGTATGTCTAGAGGAATTTCAACTATAAATAGCATCATGTTAAATTACTTAATGGTTTGTGGTGTTATATTATGTGTGACCTGTATTATCTCATGGAATTTTCAAGGTCAACAGTCTAAAATGAGCAAGGAAAAGAATGTTCTCAGCTATAGATTAGGTTATTCATTCAAAGCAACTATGTGATTGCTGTAAGATTCTGTAGCTAGCAATTCAAAATTTCAAACTCAAGCCAAAGTCTTCTCTCTCCCCCACTGTTCTCTCCTATAAAACACAGCACTTTAGCTCATGAACTTGACCTTCATAACCACCTTCTCACTTCACCAGCATGTCAGTCACTCAGAGGAGCCTAAAGAAGAAGTGAAAATATTTTTTCTGAATGCTGTTGATAGTGAAACTAATTTTTGCCTAAGTAAAACTAATGAGTCCTTGAAGTTTTAATGATTGGAGGAGTCAATTCCAATTAAAATTGTAAACCAATTAAATAAACAATAAATAATTTTTCTAAAGAAATTTTCCTTCAGTGATTCCTTCCAGACCGGTATGTATTGTGAATCAGACACTGGGGTTTGGGAGCGCAGATGCTGGGTTGATAATTCCTCAAAATCCTGACTTTGTTCCCTTCTATAGTCTTAGGACAGATATCCTTCTATAGTCTTAGGATAGATGTATCAGTGAATAAGTGATACTCACATGATGAGATATTGCATAGCAATTTAAATGAACAAACTGGATACTCAGTATGAATACAGATCACAACAATAACAAAACATTGAAAGGTTAAGAGAAAAACAGTGGACCTCAAAAGTTATTAGATACATCAAATGACTGGTCCAAGGTCTTCATTTTGTCACTTAAGACACCTCACGGGTTACCTGGCTTATCCAAGATGAAAAACATGGTGCCCTCAGACTTCCACAGCCAGCTGACGATGTGGAGGCATTCTAGATGGATTACTCTGACCAGTGACACCCCACAGAACAGACATGGCAAATCAAAGGACCCACAAGCACCCCAGATAAAGGAGAGAAATATTTATACTGTATAATGATGGTCCATGTTTTAGATGGATCTAGTAAATTCTGTGCCTATCACAGATGGCTGGGTGACCAGCACTAAATCTGTGTTGAAAGCATCACATATTTGGGGCAGGGGGCATCCTATTCCAGTGCCTAGGTAAGACTGACTGGTTTTTGGCATGAAAAGTGCACTCAGCAGACTGCAGGGTCCCTTAGCTGGACCTCTCAGTGTCTCAGTGCTGCATCTGATGACACTTGGCACCCCTGCCATCCAAAGTCTTACATCCATGTCTCCATCTGGAGAACCGCCCTGCGATTCCATGAGCAAGAACATGCTGGTGGTCCTCCGGGCGCTTGGAACATGAAAGCTTCATGAAGGGACTGTGTATGTTGAAAGAAGTTCTCTAGGCAGCAAGCATATATTTTCTATTATTTCCAACAAGAATTTCTTACAATCGATTCCCTTGGTGCCTATAATCTCCAAGAAAACCTTGAAATGCAAATAAGCCTCCAACTCTAGACTCCCTTAATCCTGAGCTTAATGTGTGGATACATGTGTAAACTCACTTTCCTTTCTTTCATTTTGCTTCCTTTTCCAAAAAAGTCTCCATAAAATCTATTTACGTACATCAAGAATTCTTAATGGGTGTATTACTTTTGAGCCAAATTTTACATTTACTACTTTGTATTATTAGTCTTTTACATGCTTTTCTACATTAAAAACTCGCCAAAAGAATGATGCTGGAATTTAATTCTCAAAGGGCGCAGAGAACTTGGACCTGATTGTCAAGTAGCCATGTGCCAACGTGAACCCAGAGCCCATTTTCCTGGAGGGAGTTCTCGTAGCTCGGATCCCCACAGATCAGCCAGCCCCGCTTGTCACAGACTTCTCACATGGGATCTTGCCCAGTTCTTTGTACCTCAGAGGCATTTCCCTGCTATTTGAGTCTCTCAGTACAAATACACATACACACAAGATTTCTGCTTCCAAGGAAAATGGCTCCATTACATAACTTTGATCCACTTGTGGGTAAATTAAAGTTTAAAAGATCCTGGTAAATCTTCTTTCCTACTGAACTTCCTTTGAAAACCTGCTCAGGTACTTTCCTAAAAATGAACAATTCTTAAAGTAAAGGAATGGTAATAACATTTAATAATATTATTTAAGAATCATAAATAAATTATTCTTCAAGTAATTCTTAATTCTGTGGGAAATTCTGGGTATAAGAGTAGAGCACAGACCTCTTAGTACGTCCCCAGAGAAGGTTGGGAACTGGGCTGTTTACCCACCAAGGGGGGTCAGTCATTGGTTAGGGGCAGGTGTTCACTCAGCATTTCCATCTCCCATGGGCACTGAGCTAGCAGCCCCAAGGGCAGAGCGAGACCTGGGGCCAAGAGAAGCAGGTGCCTGGCAGTTGGTGTGTATTCTGGTGATGAAGTGGAGAAGACATGGGCGGAGCAGCAATGTCACCTGTTGTGTCCAGGTGTCTTTATGAAATCCTCTCAACTATGTGCATCTAGTGTGGACTCTGTTTTATAGTGGGAGTGGAGAGAATGAACCCATTCTCTCCCTTAGAGAGTCAATGGTCCTATATTTCTAAATGATACCAAGTAGATGTACATTTTTTCCACTGTGAATGAGTTTTACCATAAATTTACCACTAATTTAGCCAATTATATTTCTCTCATCTATATAAAGTCCTTGTTAATATCTTTTGCCAAATTTTCTGTCACATTCCCCTTTTTTATGAATTTATAAGAAAGTTTAGTAATTAAGAGTCAATAGTTAGGCTTTCATGAAAAGTCTTTGGGGATAAGTTTGTAATTTGTCTTTTGAATGATTTTGTTTTGCTCCTGCCTCCATCCTTATCACCCCCACAACAGCAATTTGTGCTCTTTGGGGACACTTTGCCTGCCGGGTGTCACCTTAACCCAGCCTGGCCTTGAGGCTGCCCTGCACAGTCTCTTCAGAGTTTCCTCTCCATGGGTGGAACCTCTGTGTTGATTTCCTATTTTGCTGTTTACAGAAACAGTCCGTCTTCCTAAAACCTTGAATAGAGAAAATGGAACTCAACGCAGGTGATTTGAAGTACATGTTTTATTCCCTCGGGGGGAGGGTGGGAAAAAGATATGTTTTCATCATAAGAGAAGTGAAAAAAGAGACAGCACCAGAGATCTGACAATGGCCCTAAAAGAGGAAGGCCACCTGTAGTGGGTGGTCTGGGTTCTTAATGAGGGAGGTACCTGGTCCCCATTAGGACCAGCCCTCAGGGCAATACGGCCCAGGACAGACAGCTGCCCCCAAAGAGCAGGATGTGTGTCTTTGCAGGTGTCTTCTGCCCATGAAATTTTATCTCTTTATTTTCCATCTCTTCCTTTCTATTATCACTAAGATTCAAACACTTTCTGCTACTTGTTGATGTAAGACACATCCAAACCTATAAAAAAAAATTTGTAAGAGTTTATTTGAGCCAAACTGATAACTGCCAGGAAGTGAGATTTCAAATGCTTCAGAGAATGACAGCTTTGCAGCTTCTTTTGTGCATTTGCTATTAAGGAGGGAATGTAAGGAAGATTACAGAGAGGTGCAAGGTTGCAAGGCAGGGACTGGATTACAGGATTAACAAGATCATGGGCTCTCTTGACAGTGATTAAATTTATGTCAAACGTGTGCACAGAAACAATGGACAGGGCTTGCTTCAGGCAAAGATAAACCTTTTACTTAAGAAGTTCTATGTCTTGGGCACCTGACTACCCACCATGACCTGCCCAGTTAGGAAATTGTGATCAGATAACCCTGTGTAGGTTAGTTAACATAGAACTCCTTTTTCATCCACACACTAAATTGTGATAATATGAAATTAGACTCAGAAAATCTGAGCTCAAGTGCTGTATTTGCCACTCCCCTAAATGGTAAAGTAATACTCTTCTGTTTTCGGGTTTAAGGTTTGCTCTATGAGAAATGAGAAATAATAGCTCCTTATCAGGGTTGTTGTGTGACTGTGACGTACAGGAAACAGGTGAGTCTCAACAAGTGCTAGTCATTGGGGAATCCAGGGTTTGGGGGTCAGAGAGAATTGTCACCAAGAGCACAGGTGGAAGAAATGACATTGGCAAAGGAGAGTGCTTGTCCATCTAAGACATGGGAAGAGCTTAGAACCGATGACACCATGGCAGCACCCCAATGGCTCTGTCACTAACAGGTGAATGTGCCATGAGTTTATCTGTGCAGAGACATTTACATACAATTCATTGTGCTCATCAGTGAAGCAAGAGGACCAGCCCAGTAAATGTGGATGTAAAAATGACTCATCTGACTTCATTAGCCCTGTATTCTGAACACTTGCATGGAAGTCCTATACCTCAAAAGGAAAGTTGAAAGGCACCTCTCTGGGTTATGCCCCAAATCAGAGCAGAGACAACCAGTTTCCAAAGGCAGTTTGTTGTCAAGACTCAGTTTTCAAACCGTCCAGCCAGCTTCATGCCTCACTTGGAAGCATTAATGAGTGTCTTGTGTTTATGATGCTTTGAAGTTGTTAAATGGAAATAGATCATTAGATTAACACATACTGTACAAATATTCCATTATTCCCCAGATTCCCCACTGAGTAAAAGAAGCATCTGCAAATCTAATTTGAAAGATTGGTTTGAAGTGAAGCTTTGGCAAACTTCCCAGAGTCTTTGGTTTTCTGGGTCCCTGACTCCGCGTTTGTCTCCTGGGGTCATCTCAGTGGTGTGAGCACTGCCACCAAACCTAGGCCATGCCTCAAACAACCAAAAACCAACTCAATAAACTTGGTAAGAATTCACACTCATGCTCACAATAAACATGCATTTTATAGGCAATGCACGTAAAAGAAAAGTCTCCCATGCTCATACTGTAATCTAGTTAGTGTTGGGTCTTCGAGGAGGTGCTAAAAGTGAGGACATGAAAATAAATGCCAGGTGAGATATAGGAGCGGTCCAAAAAATAGAGTTCATCCTTCAGTTCTTTTATGAATCACTAGCACTTTTGCATTTTGTAAAGGTTTTTTTAGAGATTCAATATAGTCCAACTGTTACTAATCCATGTAGAGGTCAAATGCTGAGTTGCAGACCAAGTATGCATGTTCTGTTTAAATTTATTTATTGGTCCCTCTGTGCCTGCAGCGCTTTATAACCAACTTCATATCTCTGCTACTCTCTCCTCCCTTTCCTCCATTCCAAGTAAAATTTGTGCTGCCTTTTGGCAAACAGGTATCTTTTGAATATTTACAATTAGCATTCAACACTAGTAGGTGTTGCAAAGTAAAGGTTTAACAAGAAAGCACCCCTTTATTATGGAGGTTACTAAATAAGTTGGATAAGTTAAAAAAATATGGGTACATGGCAGGACAAATTTGCCAAGAGAAAAGAAGATTTATATAATGTCCTTAATTTTCTGTATTGTTGATGCTTTGACATCTGGACCTTGTTCGCCCTGGAAAGAGAGCACCTCACAGGGCTCACCTGCAAGTGCACCTTCATATGAAACCAGCCAATCCAGAGCCTGTGCCCCAACCACCTCTGGCACTTACACTTGGGCCACTATTTCCCTGCCTTAGTCACCCCAAGTACCAGATAACTAAGAATAGCCCCTACACCCAGAGTCCTCTGCACTCATTCAAACTAGCCAACCCTAAGCCTTCCTGCACTGCCTGGCCTGTCCCTTCCTGCAGAAACCACAATAAAGGCTCTTGCCTACTTTTTCCAGCTCTCTCTCTCTGCCTCCTGATCCAATGAGTCCTAGTGCCTTCACTGGATGTGCCCCATGTTTTGGGATCAGTAACAAACTATAGTTACAGTGACAGTCATTTCATGCTTTGCGGGCCTCACTATACCTAAATAATAGTGATAAAATCTGTATTTTAAAAGAGAGGGAGAGATGAAAAATAAATGGAGTGACCAAGTAAGCAAGTAAGGCTTTAAGGAGGATGCAATATCAGCCTGGCCTATAAAACATGAGAAGATTTTGACAGGCACAGAGGGAAGGGGCTGTGTCCGGAGAAATAGCACCAGAAGAGAAACTAATAGAAGAAATAGTGCTGGATCAGCAAGTGTTCAGTGGGCTAGAGGTAGGTCACATGCAGCTTTATGTGGATGAGCAGATTAATTCCACAATGTGGACTAGAGAAGACTGAGCCTGGGTGTTCTCTGGAAGTCACTCTGGCCTCTGAAATAAGTCAACCTTGTTAGGTAGGTAGGTGGGTATGGGTGGGTGGGTTGAACCATTTCTGAGTGCCGTCTACCATTACATAAATTGTCATCATTTAAGATTTGTTGGGGGGGAGTTAAAGAAGACATGAGTGGGGTGTAAAGAGGGATGAGCCATGCCAAGGCCTGGACTGCAGAGGTCAAGTTGGGTGCTGCATCTGAGGACCACTTACTGGATCATGGTCAAGAATCATGGGAACAGGCTGAGAGACGTGGTAACAACTGAGTTAAGGCAAGTGACTTAGAACTGAGCATGGGGTCATCCAAAGGTCAGAAGCTTGGTGTTTTGGATAGCGGCCATGTGTGCAAGGCCTGTCGGGCTGTGAAAGGGTCTCTTACTTTGTTTCTTGGACTTCCTTCAGCAACAGCCTAAGAGTTGCCGTGATTTAGCGCAGCCTAGCAGGTTCTCCCCAGTAAAAACTGTCTATGTCTTTTTTACTGCTTTTCCCCTAACCCAACGCCCTTCTCACACATGTTTCTTTCATTGTTAGCACCAAGTCAAGGATGTGCAAGACCTACCAGTTCCTACTTTTGGGGGGCTCCTAAGGAAAGACATAAATCTGAACCATCTGGAAAAGTGCTGTCAAGCCAACCTCTAGACCCTCACGAACAGTGTGCTAACAGAACTGAGCAGGAGTTCTCGCTGACTGCATCCACGCCGCTGTGCGCTCCTTGATTTACTGACACGTTCGTGGGCAGGTTTAGGGAGGGGGATTCTATCGTGAACCTGCAAACCTGCTTCATTGAAGGTGTCAGTATTGCGTGTCTTATGCCTCAAATCTTTGGTGTGTTAAAACAGGACAAAATAACCTTTGGACTGGGCCTAGAGCAGCCTTATGTCCCAAAGAACTATTTGCAAAGACAGCAAGAAAACAGCTATTTTGACTACTGGACTGATGACTGCCAGACTGAAAATTAAAGACATTGTTGACAATTAGCATTCCCATGTTATGCTACCTGCACCTATAGAAATGCCTTCCCTCTGTTGATGGAATTTTTCCCCTTCCCTTTCTCATAAATATCCCTTGCCTTTGTCTGCTACTGTCTTGGAACAGTATTACAGTATTTGGGCTTCCACCTGAATGAGTGTGTCAGGAATAGCTATTCCTTCTTATCTCAAATAAATGCATGTTGCCTCTCATTTTGAAAGGCCTTTTATGTTTTTTCAGGTTAGCATAGGACTGTGAGCCCCAAACATGTTGGAACTTGTATCAGAGACCACACAGGGTACTCAGAAGTGGCTGATTAATTGTAGCAGCAAGTCTCACTATCATTTCTTCAAAATCGCACAGCATCTCAAAGGACACATGCCCACCCCTTCTTAGCTGTCATCTCTGCCAGGCAACCAGGGTCTCATTGGTCAAAGCTGCCCTCTGCTCTGATGTTCTGACTGGGTCTTGCTCTCAGCATCTGCTTCTGTGCCTGAACCACCACCCCTGCCCGGGAGCCATTTATGCCTCTTGGTTCTGCCACATCACTCTGCAATAACCTGTTGTTTATGCAGCCCAGCTCTGAATGCCAGTCTCCTTGCCAGTTGCCCACTGAGGTCTAGCACCTACCCAGCCGTCCTGGTTTAGACCCTTTCCTGGAACCTGATCAACTCTTCTTCCCTTCTAGTCAGTCTCTGCTCTGAAGCATAACAAAGGAGAAGCCCAGATAATGTGAAATATTTGGGCAGATTTTGAACTGAAAGCCTTAGACCCACTTCATGTTCTAAAATACAAAGTTTTGAATTCTTATCTCCTCTGTGATGACTTCTGGGAGGTACGGTTGAGAGAAAGAGGGCATAGATTCACTGTCCACAGTGAACAAGCATTCCACCTGGGAAGACAAAGTCTTTCGTGCCAGCCTCTCTGTCTCTGGGCAGAAAATGTAGTGTCGTTCTTCCAACAATTCACATGCTAAAGTGCAAACTAAGGGCTCATACCTTATGTCTCTCACCAAGGCAGAGTTTGGACATTTTCAGGACAGGCTGGAAGGTATCTCCTCTCCTATTACTGCTCAATCACGTGACAATTATGGATTTTTCTGAGTATCATAAAAGGTAAGAGGGAACTTGAATGTAGCCCTGTTCCCTCATCCAGGCAACCATGGAGATGGACATCAATCACATACTGAGCCCCCTGAGTGGGAGACATGCAGCTGTGAGCAAGACATTCCAGGGGAGTAAAGGCAATAAACAGACACCCAATGAATACATAATATGATTCCACATATATGAAGAGAGAGAAAGAACAAACCCTGGTAAATGGATAGGATGTAATTATCTGTCTGAGAAAGGCATTTTTGATCAGACCTTCCCACATGAGAGGAAAAATGAGGATGACACTATCTAGGTCTGTCTGATCAATAGTGTTATTTTCTAGAAAATGACTTTTCAATATCTAAGTTTGTCCTTCACAATTAGTGTCCAACCCTGCTAAGAGGGACCTATTCAATGTTTGAGGTAGAGAGAGTTTGAGAAAGTATGATCTACATTGCATTAATTTATGTTAGTTATTATTTATTTAGTTTATTTTCAAATTCCAAATGGTGTCAAACGATGCCATCACACTTATACACTTACCAAACTGAACTTGGGTTAAAGACCAGCCAAATTCATCTGTTCTTTTGAGGGGACAGGTAGAGAAAATTAGAAAGCAAGAAGCTTTTATTTGAATTATAAATAAGTAAAGATTGAAAGTTCAAATTTCCCAAAAGAAATAATTGCTCAGTTGTCAGGAATCAATGGAGACTTTTGTATCTTAATGACTTTGCAGACCACAATCACTTTCTTCATAAAAGAAACATTAATAATATGATGACAAATACACTAATCTTAATCTGTAAATACTATCATGTGGTTACTGATTTGGAATTTTGTGATTTGGGAGCTTGGATTTTTCCATCTCATGAAGATAGAATAAGACAGCTGAGCTAAAATTGCTCAGTAATGGAGTCATAGCAATTAGTTGTACATGGTGGGGTTTTCCATCTGAATCTGTCCCAGGGCAGTAAGCACCACACACACTGTGGTGTTTGCAGCATTGTAGATGAGATTCTTTATCTTTGAAAATCATCCGATGCTTTCCAGATGCTTTTGGAAACAGTAAGATTTGTTCTCTTCTCCCAGGATTTTTGTGAGTCTGGTGGGTAGTTTGTCCAGTTAGTCAAGGTATTCACACATGAGATACGATATGGGAAAATGAATTGGATTTGTCACGACAGATTTGCCGTGCAGTTCTCGGTCTCCATTTGGCAGAAATGCTGAACTCTGTTCAAGAGATGAAATCTTTATTCTGGAAGGATCACTGGAACCATTTCCCAAGCAAATCAACTGGAAGCAAACTTTAGAGCAAAGGAAATGTTGATATTCATGTTTAATTTGGTCTGTACTGATCTGATACTGTCAAGTATTTAATTTGTTTTATTTTTTAAAGCAATACATATTATTTTGATAAATGCATTCAATTTCATTTAAAGTTTCATTAAACTTATATAGAAATTTCTACATTTCAGGCATTGTTCTAAGTTCTTCATAAATATTAACTTACTCTACCTGGCCAGGTGACTCAGTTGATTGGGAGCATCATTCGGTACACCAGAGGGTTGTGAGTTTGACGCTCAGTCAGACCACATACCTAGGTTGTGCCCAGTCAGGGCACATAAGGCAGGCAGCTGATTGATGTTTCTCTCTCCCTCTCTCTTGCCCTCTCCCTCCCTTCCTCTCTCTCTACAATCAATAAACATATCCTTGGGTGAGGATGAAAACCATATATTAACTTGTTCCATCCTCATACCAACCTTCTGGAAGAGGTTCTATTTTTATCATGTCCTTCACACAAATGGGAAAACGAAGTCGCTGTGGGTTAGGAAACATGCCCAGGTTGTATTCTGGCAGTCTCGATTTTATTATATTTCCCTGGCAAATATTTACTTTAATATTAATTGAGTAATTTAATATTTCAGTTCTTCTTTACAGTGTGTGTACACTTTTAAGAGAATATGATTGAATTTTCCTGCCATAACAAAATGCAGGACTTTGTTGTATAGTAAGTAAATTAAATCCATTGTATATATTGTTATAATTTTTTATATCTGTTGTCACATTTATACCTTCTGATTGTCATTTTCCTGTTGTTATTCTGTTTGTTTTCTATATATTCAAAATACCTTTACTTTTCTATTTTCATATACTCTTCTTCTTTTAACCACCAGTGTTTATTTTCAACTTTTCA
>VMDR010012783.1:8167-26109 GCA_007922815.1 Macrotus californicus | reverse complement strand
TTCGGTTGTTAATAACTGAGTTTGTTGTCATTTTACTGTTCCTATTTTTTATCTTCTTTTTCTTAGATAAGTCTCTTTAACATTTCATATAATAAGGGCTTGGTGATGATGAACTCCTTGAACTCCTTGAACTTCTCTGGGAAGCACTTAATCTGCTCTTCCATTCTAAATGATAGCATTGCTGGATAGAATAATCTTGGATGTAGGTCCTTGCCTTTCATGACTCGGAATACTTCTTGCCAGTCCCTTCTTGACTGTAAGGTTTCTTTTGAGAAATCAGCTGACAGTCTGATGGGCACTCCTTTGTAGGTTACTGTCTCCTTTTCTCTTGCTGCTTTTAAGATTCTCTCCTTATCTTTAATCTTGGGTAATGCAATTAGGATGTGCCTTGGTGTGTTCCTCCTTGTGTACAACCTCTTTGGGACTCTCTGAGCCTCCTGGACTCCCTGGAAGTCTATTTCCTTTGCCAGATTGGGGAAGTTCTCCTTCATTATTTGTTCAAGTGTTTTCAATTTCTTTCACTTTCTCTTCTCCTTCTGGCACCACCATGATTTGGATGTTGGAATGTTTAAAGATGTCCTGGAGGTTCATAAGCTTCTCTTCATTTTTTTGAGTTCTTGTTTCTTCATTGTGTTCTGGTTGAATGTTTCTTTCTTCCTTCTGGTCCACACCATTGATTTGAGTCCCAGTTTCCTTCCCTTCACTGTTGGTTCCTTGTACATTTTTCTGTATTTCATTTAGCATAGCCTTCATTTTTTCATCTAATTTGAGAACCTATTCAACCATTTCTGTGAGCGTCCTGATTACCACAGTTTTGAACTGTGCGTCCACTAGGTTGGCTATCTCTTTGTCGCTGAGTTGTATTTTTTCTGGAGCTTTGATTTGTTCTTTCATTTGGGCCACTTTTTTTGTCTTGGTGCGCCTTTTACGTAGTAAGGGGCGAAGCCTCAGGTGTTCACCAGGGTGGGGCATCACGTCACTGCGTTGTGACGCTGTATGTGGGGGAGGAGTCTGAGAGGGGACAATGGCGCTTGCTCCACTCTGCCGGTTTTCAGTGACTTTCCGCGCTACCCACAATCAAATTGGGCCCTTCTGGTGCTGGTTCTGGTGCTGATTCCCGGTGAGTGGGCTTATGTACGCTCTAGGACCCTGTGGGTCTCTCCAACGAGCTCTCCTGTGAGGCCAGAGTTTCTCCGGCTGCTGCCGCCTCAACCCCACAGGTGTTTTCAGTCAGAGGTTTGAGGCTTTATTTCCCTGCGCTGGGACCCTGGGTTGCGTGGTCTGTCTCGCTCCCCAGCTGTTCCTCCCGGTTTATCCGCACGCAAATGTGGGACCTCCTAGTCCACAATCTGCTGCCTCACCTGGTCTACCAGCTGCTGCCTTGCCCACCCCGGACCACCAGCCGCTGCCCTGCCGCGAGTCCTCTCCGCCCGGCTCCCCGGCTCCGCCCCTCCTACCGGTCTGGGTGAGTGTTTCTTCTTTAACTCCTTGGTTGTTGGACTTCCATACAGTTCTATTTTCTGTCAGTTCTGGTTGTTTGTTTTTAAATTTGTTGTTGTCTTTCTTTTGGTTGTGCGAGGAGGCGCAGTGTGTCTACCTACGCCTCCATCTTGGCCGGAGGTCCCTGATATACTGGCTGCTCTTGACAGAATCTGGAAAATGTCTCCTTTAGGTCTTTGACTTTTTTCTTTCTTCTGAAACATTTGCAACTACAGCTTTGCAGAAAAGAAAGAGGGAAAGGGAAAGAGAGAGAGAAAGAAAAGAAAAAAAAAGGAGGAAAGAAAGGAAGGAAGAGTAAATGCCAAACTCAGGAACACTCTTTAGCTGGTCTGACTTCTCTCTTCTGGTAAACATGACACCAGACTTACATGTTCCCTTTCGGGTCAGTGACCTATGGCTGTGTAATCGTGGCCCCTGTGTGGAATTCAGGTGACTCTTCCACTTGCGACACTGAGAAGGTGTTCCTATCACAGGAGCAGAGGGATATGCTCCCAAGTACCACCCAGAACGTAAGAAAGGTGGCTGCTTGGCTCATGCCCTCTCCCTAACCTACAGGCTCAAAGTCCTGGTGCGTGACTCTTGGTCTTTCCATTAACCATGTGCTCTCGGGTCAGTAGTGCACACACGGCCTTAGGGAGAGACAGGGAATGACAAACGGACTATCACTCCTACCAGTGGACTATGTGGCTGTGGATGAGACATGTTGAGGCCACGTCTCAGGGAATTTATTGAATGGTAATGCTTGAAATAAAAAGTTTATGCTTTACTCCCAGAGAAACTGATTACTACCTTTTAATAGTACTAGGGCTTAAAGGCTGATACCTAATATCTCACATCATCTTCTAGGATAGGGCACAGCCAGAGACGCCAGTGAAAAAAACTGACGATGTGGATCTTGATGCTCAGTTGGCCACAGAGCACAAGGAGGCACTTCCTCTAGTGGCCCAGCCAGGGGTTTGCTGATTTCAGCGGTCCTCTGCTGCCCTCAAGTCACATTTTAACAATAGCCCCCAAGTTCCCTGCCTCATACCACTTCTCATACTTTGTAAACTTCCTCAAAGCAGGCTTTTCTTCTAAGCAGCAACTGGGATAAAGTGTGGAGCTGTACGATTTATAGATCAAGAGAGAATGCAGACAGCATGTTTGGGGAAAGGGGGCCCTATCAGTCCACACTCTCCTTGTCTGGGGGCCAAACCTTAAAACAGAGAAGAGCCAATCGACCCTGAGTTCCTGACTCTATCTCAAGATATAGGTGCTAAAACAAGGGCACTAATATTCAACACATCACCCTGAAATGTTCTAGAACAGCCGTCTTCACTCCAGACTCATTCCCAGGGGGCAAGGCTCATGAGCAAACAGGAACCAGAAACTATAGGTCTGGATCTTCAAAGCAACACCACACTCATTATGAGGGGAAGGAGGTGCATTTGGTGTAGTATTCCTGAGCTCAATCATATTACTGACTTCCCTTCTACTTAAGACTTCCCCACAGCACTGGGGCCAACAGAGTTACCAGGATAGACAACTCGAAAAGGAAGTCATTGGACCCAGAACTGTAAATTTCTGCAAGCCTGCCTTTTTCAAAAAGCCAGGTCTTTCCATCCTTTTGTGAAAGCCCGCTTTGCCCGCAACTTCTAAAAGCAGCCAAGCAGCGCCTGCCCCCCAGCCAGATCGGAGGCCCTTCCTTTCCTCTGCGCTGCCTGCCTTGTGCTCCAGCATAAGCTTAATAAACTCTGGAAGTTTCTCGATTTCCGTCTTGGGGAACCCAACAACTTCATTGGTGACATTGTGACTTAAATGCTACTACAGCAGGTCCTCAAATGATGTTTGTTTTAACACTGATGGGATGCTTTAGGGACTTTCTCTCAGCCAGCCTATGGTACAGCTGGTTTCATTGTTAAGTCACGGAACTATCTACGAAGTTGAGGACTTAAACTCACAGGGTAAGCCCTGGCAAGCTATCTCCACATCCAGAATTCCAGATAAAAGCATTTTCTCTGAAATACTATTTAATGATCTTCATCTACACCACAAAATAAATTAAAAATCCGTGTTACCCCGAGGTCACGTTAATCCGAAAATATGCTCAATGGCTTCTTTTATTTTGCTTTGGCAAAATGTTTTAAAACACTGCTTTCCCCTTTTTGTGTGTGCGCGCGCATATGAATCATGAGGACCTTACTAAAATGCAGATTCTAACTTGGCAGTTTTGGCTTGAGACCTCAGATCCTGCATTTGTAAACAAGCTCAGGTGAAGGTTTTAGAGCTTCTAGCTGAAGGCCGAATTCACAACTTTCAAACTACATCGGACTCAGGGTGACACGTTTTTCATGTAACTTGTGGTGCCACTGATGCCTGAGATGGCAAAGAAAGTAATTTCAGGAAAGAGAGGGGAGCATGTGCATGGGGAGGACATCAGAATGCTTCTGCTGTCGTTTCCCCAGGGACGGGGGACTGCCTGACCTTGAGCAGGTTCTCGGCCTCGGCCGCATGAGAATGTGGGGCCAGATGTGGTCCTGGACACAGACCCGTCGAATAGGTTACACCGTTATTTTTTTTAAGGAGTTGCTCCTTGCTTTAACAGTGATTAGCGTGTGTTCCGCCTGGAGCAGGTGCAGCATTTTGCGCTCGATTTGCCTTCCTCCTATTTCTTCAACTTGAGACTGCTCACTGTACCCGTTACCCCAGAGACAGTCCGCAGGACACGGGGTCCAGTGCTGAAGGTCTTCTCAGAAATGAGATTTCTAAGTGTTCCTTAAGATACTACACCTAAACCCTCCAAACTAAGGACAGGCAGAGCTGTTTGCAAAGCACAGTTAACATTTTAAAGACTAAAGACTACATAAACAGTATTATAAAGCATGATTCTTTTTTTCAAAGATTTTATTTATTTGAGACAGAGGAAAGGAGAGAGGGGGAGAGGGAGAGAAACAGTGATCAGCTGCTTCCTGCACGGTCCTCAACTGGGGACAACCTGGCTCCCAACCCACGCACGTTCCCCAACTGGAAATCGAACAGGCAGCATTTCGGTTCGCAGGCCCTCAACCTACTGAGCCACACCAGCCAGGGCATGTAATTCTATTTGAGAAAAATATTTGAAAGCTACCACCAATACCCTCCCTAGGCTAACTGGTGAAAGTGTTAAATACTAAAATACTGACCAGCTCACTTTTTTGCCATGCTGTATCTATCTGGCATGCTTAAGATACTTTGCCTCCTTTAAGGAAGACAACATCTAGAGGCCCATATAAAGGCAACTACCCTACATCAGGACTGTCTCATTCAGATTTATTAAGTAATGTAGCTTTCACACGTTGTAATAAACCTATGCTAGCACTGCTATTAAATTAGGCACACTACCCTGATCAGTGTGGCTCAATTGGTTAGGTACTATCCGGCAGAGCCAAAGGTCACCGCCAGTTTGACTCCAGGTCAGGGCACACGCCTGGGTCTCGGGTTCAGTCCTCAGGTCGAAGTGCACAGAAGGCAACAGATCGATGTTTCTCTCTCTCACATAGATGTCTCTCTCCCTTTCTCCCTCTCTTCCCTTCTCTCTAAAAATAAATCAAAAACAAAAACAAAAAACCTTGACCATCAGGCACATTTTGTCTTCTATATGTCAAGTACTCTAAGTTAAAGTTTACTATAAACAATTAGAAACCTACTTCCAATTTTTAGTCTATGTTCTCCAACATAATTCCTCTTTAAAACAAATGGTCTAAGCCATTTTCCCTCCCTTTAAGTAATAGTGTAAAACACAGCTTTGCTTTACTGTAGATGAACATGCAGGAGCAATAGCAGCCTACGTGATTTGTCAAACACCAGTCTCACACACTGGCTACACTGGACACTGAATTTGAATAGATCCCCTTTGTTTCTTTTACACGTGAGCCCCTGAGCCCCGTGCTCACAGGGGTGGGCACTGCACTCAATTAGTCCTGCACACCCACCATCCACGCCCTCCCACGCGTCCCTGCCCATTTTTGACTGCTTCTCTTCCTTCTGAAAACACCACTTGTGTGATCCCTGTAACATTTTCTTCGGGCTTGTATTTTTCCAATTATTTCTTCCAAATTAAGACTACCACCCTTAATAGCTCCTTTCATGAAGAAGAGTAAGCTTTCTCAAATTTTGCATTCATTAGATCCATAACTGTTATTTTAAGAATCCAGAGTAGTACAGAAATCAATCTGGGGAAGTACAAAATGGATTCAAATTACTCTACAACTTGCCATAAACACTGTTTTGCTTGAAATTGATAGTTCCATATTTTGAAAAAGCAAGCATTAGTATATAAACCAGCATTATAAATAAAAATACTACGTATGGGCAGTGAGGACAACAACTGATAGAACTTTTAAAGGAAGAAATCTAATTAAGGGAAAAGAATGTCCTAGGGAAAAGAGAATGCCCTAAGGAAATACGTGAATAAAGATCAAATGAGAAGAGAAAAATAAAGAAATGGAAAGAAAAGACCACTGGAGGATTACAAAAGTTATATTTATTCACGATGCTACATTTATTGCATTCCCTTAGAAAAATGGAGAACTGCCTCTGTACCCCATTTGCACATACAAAACTCTATACAAACGACGTGCAGCATAGGAAGGCCTCCGGCACGGCTAGCGCCCTGACACCACTACTTGGGGGGCCCTGCGCAGGGCCTCCGGTTGGTCAAGGCTGTCCATAAAAAATTAAAAACCGAGACTACAGTTAGTCTTGCTGCTCACATGTAGAAATTATTTTAAAATATAATAAAATAAATTTTTCAATTCTTTAAAACTCAAGAAAGGTAAACTGGAAGGGATACACTTTGTTACCAATGTTTCAATCTAATAGCATGACATTCACATCTTATTTTGACTGGAAAAAAAATCACCTTAGTTTTGACATTATCTAAGTTGTGGCTGCTTCAGAAGGTAATCTGTCAAAATTCTTACGAAACAATTAAAAAAAATAATATTCCTCTTATAAAATGGTACAGAACACCTTAAAGAACCAGAAGATACTAAATGTCTTTGGCTATACAACTAAAAGGCCATTTTTCCAACAGAATAGGGCACATTCACCTCACAACCAACTACAGAAACGGAAAGCGTGACAGAAATATGCATAGAATATCATGATAATTTTTCTTGCCTCCCCCTCATTCTACCCATATAGTAAGCGAGGAGAATGTGGCTTACATAATCTTTCCAGGTGAGACTCAACAGCACTAGGGATGATACCCAAATTTCAGCAAAGGCAAAGAGAGTTAAAACAATTACACAACCAAGTGAAAACTGGACAAATGTCATTTGCAGTTTTTTTCTTGTTTGCTTTTTTTAAGCCTCACGAGTGTAGAAATTATAGCTTATAAATGAAAAGTCACAATCTTCACATATGGAACTATAATAGAAAAATAAATCAAATGAAACATTTATTAATAAATGAAGCCTATTTTATTATTTCAAGTGTTAATGATAAAAAAAATCTCAGCACAGCTGTTGCATTTAAAAAAGTGAAACTACATACTAAGTTTCTAGCTCAGTAAACAGATGAACCTGATGTCTTTGAATGACATACAATTGAGCATTGTACAGTACATCTTATGAAGACCCGTAAATTAAAGAACTACTGTTTAAAGTTAGTGATTATGAAACAAACGTGTATTCATAGTTTCAGCTTCTTTTTCCTTCCCCGACCGTCAGGTGCTCCGTCCATTTTACGTTTCTGTGTCTGTAAGCAAACAGAAGGGTTACTTCTCGTCACAACACGGACACTAACACGAACCACACTGACAGACGCACCACAGCTCTTCACTAACGACTGCTTCACAGTAACAGGTATTAGATGCTCTTACCCAGAATAATCTTATCTCCTCATACTACAAAACAATACAAAATTTTAATGCTAATAATGAAATAAGTTAGTAACTTTCAATTAGCAGCAGAGTAAATCGATACAACAAATTTATAAAATGCCCTCTTACTAAAAGCAATAATAAAAAGTATTCTGTAAGGTTACATAAATATCAGACATTATCCAGAAACATTTATCTATTCATACTTTTATAAGTTGAGTATTATTAAATAACAGGATGGCTTTTTTACCTTAAAAGTTTTGCTTTTACACTGCTAAGATAGTACAAGGGCAGTAAATCAAGTTAATCGTAAAGTTGTAAAGCCACTGGCTTTCCTAATGGTTCTTTAAATATTTTAAAATTGTAGTATTTCTAAAATTATAATTCCCCCAAGGTCAAGTGTACGCCCTTGGCATTCATGAGACGTATCTCCCCAGATTTTCACAAACCCCATATTATGGATTACCATCATAATGTGATTTTCCCCACAATTTATGAAGAAGGGAAGGGGGGAGGAAAGAAGGAGAGGGGAAGGAAGGAAGACAGGAAGCCTAACATCAATGACAGCCAAGTAATGTGCAAATTCTTAAAAAGAAAACAAAACGTTAAGCGCTCAAGCAAACGTTTGCGTGTCTGTGACTGCTTACTGAAGGCTTTGGTCCTCTCTTCTTCTTCTCTGCCTTCTCCTTTTCTTCCAGCTCCATGTTTTCTCTTTCAATCAAGGTAATTAAGGTGTTACACCTCCTCTGCAGCTCCTGAGTTGCAAACATAAATTTACATGGCAAATTTGTATTTTCCAGCTGTAAGTTTTTCATGACCGGTTTTAAAACAAAGGATGTCTTAATATGGTAATATAAAATCACACACTCCCAATACATAAAATTTTAAAAAGCAAAAGAAACTGATTTTCATATACAATCCATGTTATAAAAACAAAAAAATTTGTAAATATTTTGATTTCATTAAACCCATACATACTACTGTGTAGTTTTCATAAACTGTTCCTTCATTTAAGAATTAAAACAGTAAAGATGAACATCTCATAATAAATACTAAATACAACACCACTTACTGACTATGCTTGAGAACTGTAATTTATATCCAAACTTAATAGCGTGCATATTTGAGGAACAAATCAATTAAAATTAACTTTAATAAGAGGTGTACATAGTATTTCCTTCGAAAGTATTATCAGTGGAATTACAGTAAACAATGTACCACACGTCACCCTTCCCAATTTTAAGAAAACGGCCACGGAAGCGTACGAAGAGCTCTACACCTCGTCTCTCCCCAGTGACCTATTCAGCCCCAGAAAAGATTCTGCAGTACAGTATAGCAAAGTAGCAGATAACTCTGAAGGAAACAGGAGTCTATTTGAATCCTTGCTGACTAGCAGCTCCCTTCCTTACTGAGCAAAGTTGTTCTATTTTTCTTTTGTAGTAAGTGACACTTCACAATCACAGCAAAATCATTGAAACATACTATTTTATAGAATACACCATACAAAGTTTAGAAATATCTGCAATATCATTCCCCTTACCAGGTGCATTCAGGCACATACATATGCCAGGGGGTGTTAGGAAAGGGTCACACCTCAATTGTTTATCCTAAGGGGCCATTTGTAGCATGACATTTCCCCAAGTAGGGTTTCAGAAAACGGCAGCCCCTCTGGGAGTTTACTGAAGAGACCCTTATGTGGTCAAACACGCCAAGACTGTGCACTGTCCCACATCTTGAAGATCGACAATTTTAAATACACTGAAGGAAATTGTATTACAAACAAAGATGTTTAAACTTTGTTTATCCCAGAATATCCCAAACTTACGACTACAGACAGCTTTTGGGCATTGTCATCATCTTGCAGAACATACTAAAAGTTAAAAGTTAAAGGTGGTAAAGATGTGTAAGAAAAAGACTGATTCATCAAAGATGAACTTTTCTGATTTCTAATTTAGGTCATTTGAGAAACAAACTTCCAACCGAAACAGCCAGATACTGGGAATAAAAACAAAACCAAGCATTAGATCAGCACAAAACAAGGGTTTCACTACGTACAGTAACCCAGACTCAGTGCTCTTATGGGCAGATGTCACTTACAAACTGAAGTCTGAACGGTGCAGATTTTAAACTGCAATCGTCACATTCAGAAGATTAAACTGATAGTGACATTCCCTCCTACTTAGAACACGAATAACATAAATATCAAAAGCTAGTCCTATCACACAGAGGGAAGTTAAAAGACATGTGATATTAAAGGACAGGATCGATAAACTTAAGTTACCTATGACAGTAGCTTTTTAACTGAAAGCGAACTGTTCTAAGAAACCGATTCAACTTAACGATACTAACAACACTGTAACAAAAACTCTGACCCTGAGATAGTGGAACCACAATGTTCTCTAAGAAGCGACCTTAGTTCGAGGACATTAAAGCGCACACTCACTCTGAGCTGTGCGCTGCATCACACACAAGGCCCGACACTCACCATCGCAGTCCTGGACTTCAGAAACCAGTCGAATCTGAACTGAGGAGAGTTGCGGATACACTGTCGCAGCTCGTCATAGACGTTTTCTTTGTCGAATCCAAGCTTATGAAGCATACAGATCAGAAAACGATCCTCTTCTTCAGTATAGTTTTTTCCTTTGTTGGTGCCATAGGATATTCTCAGCTGGTGAAAAGGTGCTTTGTACCGTCCAATCTATCAAAGTCAGATTTTATGTTGTATAAAATAGAAATTCTATATAATCTGTATTCCAAATTCAGCTTTAGTAAAATTAGCTCTAAATATTTTATCTCAAATCAGAACTTTCTACCCATAACACCTCAAGGCATTATATCACCTTTATCCTGAAACCATTTTAGACTTTATTGTTCTAAATAGAAACACCGACTCAGACTTTCTGATACTATGTAGGAGAGAGCTAATTCTAATGCCTCTGACTGACATATATCAACTCAAATACCAGAGTAAATTCTTTTGAGAGAATACCTAGGACATTTGTTTTTCTTTGAAGAAAATTTTAATTTTAAATCATCTGTCCTTTCCTTTTTAAAAGTTTTTTTAGCTCTTAAATGCACAGACAGGAGGTTTTTTATTAATTGCCATATTTATTAACATGTAAAGTACCTTTGTATCAAGTGCTTTTTTGATACTAATTCTTCTTTGAATTCTTGCCTCTCCCCTTTCAATCTGAGCCATAATCTTCTCTATGTCCTGGAGCTCATTGCACCTCTCCCAGAACACAGCTGTGAGAGAGTAGAAGTCGGACAGATGAGAGGGGTGTGGGAAGGGAGAGAGAGATAACTTGTTAGCACAAATGCTCTCATTTGCTAAGAAATGTTTCCAGTTCTCCCACAAACAATAATAGAGTGTAAATAGGTACTCATAATTGGTTTCCTTAACTGTAAAAAAATGAGTTAATTGGATATTTAAATAACTGGATGACTTAAATAACTTCCAACTCTTCAATTTCTGCGTCTCAAAGTCTAAAGCAGACCCAACGCAGCACAACTACACACACTCACCTGACAACCCAACTGACTTAAGGAACCAGGCATGCGACAGCCAACGCTGGGAAGTTACGGAGACAGATGAGATGGAAACGACAGCACGTCATTCAGTGACCTATTCTTACTTTCTTGGCTATAGCTACCTAGCTAGGGCAAAAAAATTAAACAATGTGCCATTTTAAAGAAAGGAACACTTTCTAATTCAGTTTTTAAGAAAGAACAAAACAAGGCTCTAAGCTGAGGCAAAATTTAGCTTATCAAAACATAGTGATTCACAGAAAGAAAATATGAACTTTCCAGCAGTTCTCTAGAAGCCTGAGAACACTTTTATACCTCGTAAAATAATAAAAGAGTTACCTGAATATTCAATAACTTCTTCTGGAGTTTTTCCTTCTACTTCTCTTGCTATATTTTCAATATCATCACGACCCCACTTCTCATTAGCTTTGATAAACTGGTTAAAATCTCTCTTATTCCAATTGGTAAATCCCTGCATAGCAACAGAAACAATATTGGATCACAGCACAATGAAGGTAGAAAAGACGCTTTACATTTTATCAATGCTTGTAACTAACTATTACAGAACATAATTTTCGGGTTGTGCCTCTTTTTTTTAAATTAAATTGTTTTAAAGTGGTAATTTTTCCTATACATAAATGTGCATTTTTAGCATTACATCATATACTGCTCAGATACCCAATTAAAGCTGAGTAGAAGAGAGCAAGAAATGCTGTTTGAAAGGTGACATTTTTGCTGAGCTTTGACAGATCAGGAGTTTGCCAGGAAGAATGAAAACATCAGTTAAACAACAGAGATAGAAGGAGGTGGGAAAATGAAGCTTTAATGGTAGGTTAAGGTCAGATTCTGAAAGGCCCTTATTGAACCCTAAAGGATATGAAGCAACAAAAGTACCAAGAAGAGATGCGTAATTGAGAACTATGAGTCAGCAGCAGCATGGAAGATTCACAGGGAAGTTGAGAATGCCAGAGAAAGGTAATCAAAATGACACCCGCTTCACCAAGGCCAGTGCAGAGCTAAAATCTCAGCAAGTACCATAACAACTACTGACAACAAAAACAGCCTTCACCCACATGCCCACGCTTTATCATCTCCAATTTCTCCACATGGAGAGCAAAAACTTGTACTTCTTTGTATACCCCAATACAACCTAACACAGTACCTTACAAAACAAGTTACTAAATTTTGTGTCGAATGAAGGCTATACCTGTGTTAGAAGCTTCTCTTTTTCTTCTAACTCTTCATCATTAAGGGGTTCAGCTTCATCAATTTTCAGCTGTTCTTCTTTTTGTGCCTGTGCTGCATTTGGTAGGTCAGGATTTCGAGGTACCTAAAAAATATATTTTTCTATGTCATCAATCAGTAAATTTTTGAAAAAATGCGATGGACTAAATTCTTTACCAACTACATTATATTTCACAAATTTTAATCCAACCATGAAAGAAAACATACCAGTATTTTACATTTATTTATTAAGTTGAAAACAAACCAGACCAGTTATGAACAAAGTATTATTTGTATTACCTTGTACCCAATAGTTTTTCTGTAATATAGAATTTCTTTTTCCAACAATTCAAATAAACGTGGAGGAAAGAACTGGAAATCCTGAACATTGGGTTGTTTTGGAGGTCGAGGAGCCTAAAGAAAAAGAAAAATAGTATTGTCCATGAAGAAATTATTTTCCTTTAAATTGACCTCTAATCATCTTTATTCCGTAAACCAAGACAGTTATTTAATTTTTCAAGCAAGTGAATGCATATTTCAATAAAACTGAAAAAAAAATCAAATCTTAAATGCACATTCACAATTAATTTGTAGAAAACATCTAATAATTAAAAACTGACTGAGGCACACTATTAAAAAGTCCCACAACACTGCTGGGACTATACTCTAAGAATCCTGAGACACCAATTCAAAAGAACCTATGCACCCCAATGTTCATAGCAGCACAATTTACAAGAGCCAAGGGCTGGAAGTAGCCTAAGTGCCCCTCAGTAAACGAGTGCACCAAAGTACCACGGCACATGTACACAGTGGAACACGACACAGCAGAAAGAAGGAGATCCTACCATTCACGACAGCATGGATGGATCTGGAGAGCATTGTGCTAACTGAAATAAGCCAAGCAGTGAAAAGACAAATACCAGATGATCTCACCTGTAAGTGGAACCTAATCAACAAAACAAACAAAAAAGAACCAAAGACAAGGAGATAAAGAGCAAACTGACAGTGACCAGAAGGGTGGTAGGAGGCAGGTAACTGTGGGGGTGGGGGGGTCAAGTCAAGGAATATGTACAAAGGACCATGGTCAACACAATGGGGTGGGGACTGCCTTTGGGAGAGCAGGGGTTGGACGGGGCAGGGGAGAGCAACCGGAGAAGGGAGAATGGGGACAACTGTAACTAAACAACAATTAAAAAAATCTCACAAAATGTAAATTCTCAATCTGTTTTCATTCTAATGTAAGAAAAATATTTACATTTCCAGTATCTTTTGAAATTTTTGTGCTCTGTCACCTCACCTTGGGTGCTTTAGGTTCACTGACTCGAAGAGCTTCCCTGAAATAGGCATCAACCGCATAGTTGGCTTTTCTTTCTCGTTTAGGTGGTTCGATCCACTCTGTGAACGCAATCTAGCACATGGGAAACAGTTCAAATCACCACCTTGCATTATACACAGTTGCGTATCTTCCCTCAACACTACTCATATTGTGTGTATCATTAAGACTACTGCTTGGGAAGACAGTTGCTGAGTCCTGGACTATAAACTCTACAGGAGAGAGACTACGATGCTTTGTTCCACACTGTAACTAACACACAGAACAGTGTCTTTGTGAACAGCCTGAGCTATTCCTTAAGTATTTTTTGGCTAACATTGCTAATTCTGTTGGGTGAAAAAAAAATGCCACGGAATGTATGCTACAACCCAAATTAGGAGAAAAATGTAGATATGTGTTTAGCCTAGAAAACATTCAGACATACATGTCTAATGTTAACAAGGAAAACACCAGCTAGCATTATTTTTTTCATGTACTCCGAAGGTACTTCTAATTTCTCTGTAATTTCAATGATTTCTTATGAAATTGTTCTTTAATCATCCTATGGAAAAAATTCTAATAAAGTGGTGACAATTTTTTGCCAATAATTTAAATTTTCAAATATCTCAAATTATTGTAGACCCCACACAATGTATTTCTCTATCACATATTTCACAACATTATACTAAATAGTATACAGTACTCTTCATAACATAAGCCTTTAAACCATTTCAGGGCTATGAACTGAAAATTTGGCATTCAATTTAACATAAAATAAAAATAATTTAGATGTGAATAACAGAAATGACTGCTGTTTGAGACAAATTTATAACTAACACTTAAAATCCCAAGTGGCAAGTAGAAGAAGGCCGTTAAGTAATTCTAAACTACCTTCTGTTTTTCTCTGTAATCTTCCCCTTCGAAGTTATAAACACTCGACTCTGTGTCCATTGTAAAGTTTCTAAGTGAGCTCTCACCCATCTTAGAGAGCTTTTCATTCATCTCTGCAGTCTAGGGAACAAAGGAAACACCTCGTTAGGTTCAGAATTAAAAAGCATGAGAACTACAGTCCACGTGGATTAGGCTTCACAGTACGCAAGAGCTTCTTTTTATGGAAATAACTATAATTCATATAACTAGTATTTCCTCAGTTCTGGTTTAAAATATGTTACGTATTAAGAACGTTATCATTTAATCTGTACCTCACCTTCTTTGCACCCCGCTCCAAGATACCATCAATATCCTCATCGGTAATCTCACTTTCCTTTGAAGCAAATACATGTGTCGCTCCATGTCTAATCATTTGAAGCATTTCATCTTTCCCAATTTTGTTCAGATTCTGATCCACGAGTCTTCCTAAAAACAGATTATGTTGTATAATGTTAACAAACTTTATTTTACTGGAAACCTAGAATTCTAAATGTCAGGTGTAATACTGTCATTTTGCCTCAAACATCAATCATTTCGGTTTATTCACATATGATATGTGAAAGTCGAAATTAGTAAGATTATTTTTTAAAAACTATCAACAGATGAGAGCATCACAAACAGAAGAAGTTTCTGAAAATAGGAAGATGTTAATACTGAACTCCCAAATCTATTTAGAATGGTAAGGTACAAAAAAACCCCTTCATATTGCCAAATTTTATGTAAGGACCAAAACATTTTTCTATTTTTGAAAACTTCTTAATCTTAAGAACTGAAACTATTGAAAGCTTATTTTGAATACAGAAAAAACTCAGTATCAGAAAAGTTAAGTCTTAAACTGTCACGAATTTTGCCAACTCTGTAATTCGTGTTTTCAAACAAATAGGCATCAGAACAAAATGAAATATCCCACAGAAGTGTTTTCACTCCCAGGGGCCATTCACATATACTTATCTAAGGTTTCAATATTCGTATTCCAACCCCTTGTAACAAGTGGATAAAGATCCAAGTTGTTTTTTGCAACTTCATTGACTACTTTTATCATGGTTTTAAGTCCATAATAGAATGCACAACGAAACATCTGTGACTTCCCCAAGAACGGGCATGTTCCAAGCCCCCAGCGGAAGCCTGAAACCACAGACAGTACCAAACCCTATACATACGATGTTTTTTCTGGAAGTGTGCACTACAATAAGGTTTCAATGTTTTTCTCACATTGCTGTCTCTCCAGAGCACCCCCTTTCCCTTCCCCTTTCTCTAAAACTAATAAACATATTTTCAGGTGAGGATTTAAAAAAAGTTATGAATTGTTTATTTCTGGAACTTTCCCTTTATCATTGCTGGACTGTGGCTGACTATTGGTAACTGAAAATGCACAAAGTGAAACTGGGTAAGAGGGGCTGCTGTATCCACGGCATTTTACTTTGGAGGGAAGCCTAGCACACTTGTCAAAATGTTCTTCGGCCGATGGAAACTCCTTCTCTGTTGGACAGAGAGAGGGCTTTTAAGACATAAAGTGCTTCCTGGTTTTCTCATATTTTGAAGTATGTCCCTCAGTCCCTAAAACAGTAACACAGAGCTATGCACCCGAGGCTTGCTGTTAGACTGATATATCTACAAATGGAATTAACAAAGCCACTAGCACAAAAATTGCCCCAGTAAATTATAAAAAAGAAAAGTTGAAAAACTCAAAATAGATTTTCTAAATTGACTATAAAGGAGTTATATTACTTATTTTATTTTATTTGTCCTTAACCAAGGACATGCTTATTGATTTTAGAGAGGGGAAGAGAAACATCGATTGGTGGCCTCTTGTACGTGCCCCAACAGGGAACCAAACCTGAAACCTAGGTAGGTATGTGCCCTGATCGGGAATCGAACCCATGACTTTGTGGTTTACAGGATGATGCTACAACTGAACCACACTGGCTAGGGAAGGAATTAATATTTTAATTTAAAAACAAACAAGCATGTTTCATAGATGAGAATAATTGAGAACAAGAACCACATCTAAACACACAAATAAACATGAGGGGGAAAACCCCGCAACTTAGTCCTTACATCACACACGGGTAACTTCACTCTTTGGCAAGCCCTGGAAGTTCCCAGAGACTTTCCTAATTAAACACTGCACCCTTTAGTTAACATCCTTCTAGATCCCTTGTCTGAGTCACGTCCTAGCTGTGGCATTTAAATTATAAATGGTGGACAAGTGACTTGCTTCTTCTACCAGATTCTAAGCTCAAACTGGCACGAAGACTAAAGGAGTTAATGGATGGTCAAGTCTACACTATGGCTGGCATTATGGACACCAAAGAAATGTGACATTTACACAGAAATTAGAGACGGGTTGGCAAAACCAAGACACATAGAGACGGGTTGGCAAAACCAAGACACATACATAAAGTACTCGGCACACATGTCCACAGTACACCTCCCAGTTTTACAGACAGGTAACAGGTATGTGCTCATGAGGCAGTATGAGAAGGAAAGAGGAATGTGGGCTTAGTGATGGAGGGTTTTTTTTTTCCATTTTGGCATTTTATGTATGCCATCACCAACTTCACTGTAAGCTTCATGAAAATATAAATGTCTTCCTTTTTAAGAGCTGATGTGCAGTGAGAACTTCAAACTCCCTTCAATTAATTCAGAATAAAATCCCTCTTTCCTGTAGTCCTATTTTCATAACTGTTTATTCCACATCTCCCTCCTACTCAATTACAAACTCCTTGAAAGCAAAAACAGTTGTCAGTTTCACACCCCCATTACACCCTCAGTACTAAGGGTAGAGCCTGGCACCTGCCTGGAGCTCAATAAAGAGCTGCAGACTAGAAAAAGAATATACCCAGCTTCTCTGGGTTTTGTTTTTATTTCTTCAGTCCCACTAAGAATACTCAACAGAGTGCTTAGTACCCATAAAAATAATAATCACCACAGCTCTATTTAATATGCATCACACTGAATGCTAGGAATTTTAGGTACATTGTCCCCTTTATCCTTAAAAATACTAAATAGTAGTTACCTTTATCCCCATTTAGTAAGATTAAAAAACAGCGGGGGGGGGGAAATGCAGACAAATTAATTGAAAACAATAAAATAATAAAATCTTTAAAACAGACAAAAAAACAACAGGCTCAGACACTGTGAAAGAACTGCTAACTGGCAGAGTCCACATTCAAATGGAACCCTTCCTGAGCCCTAACCCATCTTAGCAAAACCAAAGCTTACTATCTCTGGAATACAAATATTGCTGCCCGCTGGCCTGATTCAATAAATGCTTGATAATGAGAATCTCCTAAATAATCCAGGAAAAAAACATGCATCAACCCCAGTTGGTAAACTTTTTACGGTCTGAGGCTCACCTTGTTGAATGACTATGGAATCCAGTCGGAGTTTCATCTCGGCACGTTCCACTATTCTTTCTTCTACAGTGTTATCAGTTATGAAGCGGAACACTCGGACTGTCTTAGTTTGCCCAATTCTGTGTGCGCGGTCCTAGGCAAATTACCACATATTCCGAATAAGAAAATTTCATACAGTAACATTTGTGTATACTGAGAAACAAATTTTACATATTCTCAAGTGCAAAGCTTTTAAAAACTATGTAAC
>VMDR010012782.1:0-25989 GCA_007922815.1 Macrotus californicus | reverse complement strand
TTTTTTTCCACTTCCAAAGCTAATTTATTTTTTAATTTTTTTAAGTATATTTTATTGATTATGCTATTACAGTTGTCCCATCTCCTTCCCCCCCAGCCCTGCACACCCCTTTCCCTTACACTCCCCCTCTTTAGTTCATGTCCATGAGTCATATATATAAGTTCTTTGGCTTCTCCATTTCCTATACTATTCTTAACCTGCCCCTGTCTATCTTCTACCTACCATTTATGCTTCTTATTCCCTGTACCTTTCCCCCCTCTCCCCCTTCCCCCTTCCCACTGATAACCCTCCATGTGATCTCCATTTCTGTGATTCTGTTCCTGTTCTACTTGTTTGCTTAGTTTGTTTGTGATTTTGGGTTTACTTTTTTAGTTTCAGTTGTTTATAGTTGTGAGTTTGTTGTCATTTTACTATTCATATTCTTTATCTTCTTTTTCTTAGATAAGTCCCTTTAACATTTCATATAATAAGGGCTTGGTGATGATGAACTCCTTGAACTTGACCTTATCTGGGAAGCACTTTATCTGCCCTTTCATTCTAAGTGAAAGCTTGGCTGGATAGAGTAATTTTGGATGTAGGTCCTTGCCTTTCATGACTTGGAATACTTCTTGCCAGCCCCTTCTTGCCTGCAAGGTTTTCTTTGAGAAATCAGCTGATAGTCTTATGGGAACTCCTTTGTAGGTAACTGTCTCCTTTTCTTTTGCTTCTTTTAAGATTCTCTCCTTATCTTTAATTTTGGCTAATGTAATTATGATGTGCCTCGGTGTGTGCTTCCTTGGGTCCAACTTCTTTGGGACTCTCTGAGCTTCCTGGACTTCCTAGAAGTCTATTTCCTTTTTTAAATTAGGGAAGTTCTCCTTCATTTTGTTTTCAAATAAGTTTTCCATTTCTTGCTCTTCCTCTTTTTCTTCTGGTGCTCCTATGATTGGGATGTTGGAATGTTTAAAGTTGTCCTGGGGATTCCTAAGCCTCTCCTCATTTTTTTGAATTCTTGTTTCTTCATTCTAATCTAGTTGAATGTTTTTTTCTTCTTTCTGCTCCAAATCATTGATTTGAGTCCTGGTTTCCTTCCCTTCACTGTTGGCTCCCTATTTTTCTATATTTCACTTTGAATAGCCTTCACATCTTCCTATATTTTGTGACCTGACCATACTCAACCATTTCTGTGAGCATCCTGATTACCAGTGTTTTGAACTCTGCATCTGATAGGTTGGCTATCTTTTCACCACTTGGTTGTATTTTTTGGAACTTTGATCTGTTCTTTCATTTGGGCCATTCTTCCTTTTCTCATTGTGCCTTTTATGTTGTAAGGGGCAGAACCTTAGGTATTCACCATGGTGGGGCAACCCACATCTCTTCATTGTGGTACTGTATGTGGGCGAGGGGTCCGACAGGGAACAATGCTGTTTGCTCGGCTCTCACCAGCTTTCATTCACTCCTCCTGCTACCCACAAGCAAATTGCACCCTCCAGGTGCTAATTCCTGGGTGGATGGGTTTGTGTATGTTCTAGGACCCTGTGGGTCTCTCCAATGAACTCTCCTGTAAGCCTAGGAGTTTCTCCCACCACTGCAACCCACACACGTTGAGGCTTTATTTCCCTGCACTGGAACCCTAGGTTGTGTGGTCTGTCTTGCTCCCCATTTGTTCCTCCCAGTTTATCCGCACGCAAATGTGGGTCCACCAGCCACTGCCTTGCTGCACATGCTCTCTGCCCTGGCTGCCCATCTCCACCTCTCCTACCAGTCTGAATGAATGTTTTTTCTTTAACTCCTTGGCTGTTGGATTTTCATACAGTTCAATTTTTTGGCAGTTCTGGTTATTTTTTGTTTTTACATTTCATGTCTTCTTTTAGTTGTGCAAGGAAGCAAGTGTATCTACCTACACCTCCATTGGCCTGACCCAATTCCCTTATATACTAAATGCATACAAAGTCAGTAAGGTGCCAAGATATTATATAACAAAGCTTGATTCTACACATGTGGGCCCCTAGTCAAGGTTATATGAACAATGCTAAGCCATAGTTGCCCAGACATCTCGGTGAGGGAACCTAATGACTTCATTTTCCCTACACAGTTGTTTTCCAGAGACAACTCTGTATTTAATCTCACATGTGGGCTCATTCTGTGAATAAAAAGGAAGTCTGTGGTATCTAAAGAAGAGCCCCATCTGCACTATGACAAGGATGAAGGGCAAACCCAACACTGGAGCTGGAGGGGTAATTCAGGAAATATATGTTTCCAGTATCCCAGCCCACTGCTCACTCACACCCAACCCAGCATGGAGGGGAATTCCCCAGGAGCCTGGCAAAATGCAAAGGGAGGAGAATTATCTTTTCCTTTCTCCACTTTCCTCCCTTGGCCCAGAAGATAGAAAGTATGCCATTGGGCCTATTGGGGGCATCTTCTGAGCCTGTGGCTCTTCCCTCTTTGCTGACTGAGGGTTACACAGCCTCATGTCTGGGTGCATTCTCCTCCCAGAAGCACCCTGGAGGTCTTCACATAGTGTGGTCCAAGAGTCCTGGGCAGATCACAATGCTTGGCTGGGCAGCTGGTCCCAAGGCCTGGTCTCAAAGGGATAAGCAATGGGAAACCTAATAGAGTGTAAAGTCTGTAATCCAACAGTCAAAGAACTGGAGTTTTGACTCCTGCGCTCTCTGTCACATAGAGGCTATCACTTCTCATGACTTATTCAGGCATGTACAGCAGGAGGGGCAGCAAGGCTCGCTCTCTGCTCTAGAACTAGCCATGACCAAGGGGCTAGGCAGTGCTGGGAAACTGCCCCCACTGCAGACACCCAGAGGATACATTTAGTGTGGTGTCCAGGTCACAGTGCCTAGGGGAGCGGGCCAATGCACTGTGCCTGTGAGTATCTGGCAGGAAAGACATGACTGAGTCCCACACAGACAGCAACAAGGCTCAGCAGGCGAGAGGACCACAGGACAAGGAATCTGAGACAGGTGATGTCACGCATCCACCTGAGCATCCAGCCAGCATCTGAGAGGCCCATCAGCAGATAGCAGGGGTCTCATTGCTGGCAGGAGCTTCAGAAGACCAGCAACTTCTAAGGGGCCACAGAATAGTAACCAGGACAGAATCCAGATCAGGACACAGAGTAAGAAGGTGGAGAAAATTATGGGATGTCATGTTTGCTACTAAAAGCTTTAGAAGTCAGTAAAGAGATGGTTGCAATCCCATTATTATTACTATTAACTAACATCTCCTGACCATCTATCTCTCCTTCTAAACTCACATTCCCCACCAGTGACATGTACTCCTCTGACTTTACATATACTATTCCATATATGTCCATGAAGGCAAATGTATTAATCTTATTGGCAAATGGTTTTTATAAAATCTGTATTTTTTTATAGTTTGGGATTTGGATTATGTGACTGTATTACCTACTCATTGTTTAAAAAACAATAACAACAATGAATGCAAATTTTCAAGCATTATGCTCAGAGATTGTGATGGACTAGTCCAAGGTTAAGCCCAGAAACATGCATTTTTACAAAGCTCCCCAAGCAATTCTGGTGCATATTCTTTCAGATCATACTTTGAGAAACATCACCCCTTCCTAATAGGTTTTCTTTGAAAACATAGTAAAACACATGGCATAGCTGAGAGCCATTTGGGGTGATTGGGCCCCAGCAACCACACTAACGTGGTTGTGGAGCCTCAAACACAGATGACACTCAGCATGCCACTACAACCAAGAAAAGCAATGTTGCCCAAACATGGACAAGAGCAGGAACAGGGAGGAAGTCAGCACTTAAAAAGCCCTGGAGTTGCTTTCTCAACTTTGCTAACTCATTCATTCATTCCATTTTTAAGGACTTGTTTCCATGAGTCACTGTGCTGGGTGCTAGGAAAAGAAACAGTAAGCAAAAGCAGACATCACCCCTTCCTTTGAAGGGAAGTCTAGTGGGAGACACAGATATACATCAAAGTTTCCACCACGCAAATGCAAATAGCTCCTAGGATAAGAGCTGTGTGGTAGAGGGCCCAACCTGGAGGGCTTATAATAGGACCATGAGTCAGGGGTCAGGGAGGACTTCCCTGGGGATGTGACTCTTGAACTAAGATCTGAAGAGAACATGGTCTTTAACTAGCCCAAGATGGGAGAGGGTCTTTTGGGGTATGATAATTACTCCTGTTATTAATGTTAGAATAAGCAATAGCAGAATAAAGGTAGAGCAATGATGACCTTTGAGGACCTGGCAGGTCACTGTGTCTCAAGTACCTCATCTGGAGGTCTTTAGTCTTCACACTTTCCTTCCATGGAAGAGGCAAAGGGCCACTGCCCAGGAAGCCCAGAGAGATCATCACACCTACCTTCTTTCATCCCCCAGCCCATCCATCCTCAGGCAACCACAACACCCATTTCCCGACAACAAATGATACAAATTGCTCATGAAGGCCTAATTACAAGATGAAGCTTTGGGCATACCCAGGACACTCTACCACTCTGAACTCCTTCCCTGGAAATTTGAAATTTTGAGCTGACTTCTAATCCTTAAACACACCAGAACATCCCTGAGCCGCTGTCTGCTTCCCATACAATGGCCATTCATCCCCATCTCCACACCATTCTTACCTGAGAAGAACAGCAAAAAACATAAGGTTTATCTTATTCCTTCTTTCATACATTCCTGAGTTGTGCTGGGCCTAAAATGCACCAAGGTAGGAGCTATGAGGTGGGAGAGTCACAAACTCTTCTCAACGTTTCAAAATTTCAGGAAAAATTACATATTTAACCACTTTAAGGCCTTCTCCATTAACCCAGGATTTTGGGCCTCTCTGCTTTTAGGTTGAATTGCCGCAACTCTGTCCTGTGATTTGATGATCTCTCTACTCTATACTGAGTAGAAGTTGTGATTGACTATTGCATGGTTTAATGCATGTTTAAAACATAAACTAATTCTTGCTTAGTAGATGTAGTTTATGTATAAAATCTATCAAAACTCACTATGGGATTGGAAGGGTGAAAGCATAATAAAGGAGGTTCTCAATAGTGCACAGACTGGGAACGCTGGTACAGCAGAGAGACTGGTTTTGGATCCTGGCTCCATCTGTTCCAGCTATGTGAATTTGTGAACCTCAGCTTTTCTGATTCTAATTCCTCCTGTCGTAAAGTAAGATCACACTGGCCAACTTTGGCATTCGTAAAAATCAGAGGTACAGCACATAGCAAAGGGCCCAGGGTGTGGTGGGTAGTCCACAGGTATTCTGATGAGGATGATGGTGAGGTTGGTGAAGATGATGATGACGAAGGGGATAGTGATGACGATGATAGTGAAAATGATGATGATGGTGGTGATAATGAAGATGCTGAAGATGATAGTGACAATGATGATGGTGACATTGATGACTTCCAATCCAGAGGGATTCTGGCTCAGTTGGTTTCAGGTGGGGTTCATCAGTACCATTTTAAAGCTCCCCAGATGACTCCAATATATAGCAGGATCTACAGCCACTTCCCTCAGCCAACGGTCCTCAAATTTTTATTTCAGGACCCCTTTATACTCATAATAATCATTGAGGACCCCCAAAAAGTTTGTTTGAAACAAAATTTTAAAACACAAAAACACATGCATACATATTTTTCATTAGGCATCAGAGCAACGGTATCATCACACAATATACAGCTTCTGGAAAACTCCACTAAACACTCATTTTTTTGAAAAGGAGTGGAAAAGGCAAATAATGTCTTACATTGTTATGAAATGGTTTTGAATTCATGGACCTGATGCTGCCTTAGACCAAGTTTTACACACCAAGGTATTGCCTTTTGCACACTTCTCCCCCTCACTCCGACATCGCACACACACACACACACATACTGCCAGCCTCCCTCCCTGGCATCTCCTCCATGCCCAGAAGAGGAATCACAAACATTTGCTCTCAGTCAGTATCAAATTCCACATAGGCTGATAGACTGAGCATACAAAAAACTGAGGTTTGCCTCTGCTCTGGCTGTTTAAAACAGAACATGAAAGATTGATTGGCAAAGTAGATGAATAGTGTAAACACTGCAAGACCTGCATGAGCAAATAAACTGCTTTTACATACCCTCAAGCTCTGTGCAAACAGACTAGACACTGAGCACACAATTGCACAACCAGTCATATCACCTTTTTTTTTTTTAAGATTTTATTTATTTAGTTTTAGAGAAGGGAAGGGACGGAGAAAGAGGGGGAGAGAAACATCAATGTGTGGTTGCCTCTTGTGCACCCCTAACTGAGGACCTGGCCCACAACTCAGGCATGTGCCCTAACTGGAAATCGAACCAGTGACCCTTTGGTTTGAAGTCCAATGCTTAATCCACTGAGCCACACCAGCCAGGGTCAGTCACACCACCTTTGTGACCAGCTGACTGTCAATGACAGACACTCTGGGGCGACAGATTGGGTGTCAAAGATTGTAAATTGGCCATCCTTGGGAAAGGTTAATGCCACAAACAAGTTGATTTGACCCACACAGTGTTATTTTTAAGTACTAATGGGTTCCCAACATTGAAAGTAAGGATATTTTACAATAAAATCTAGATTTCTAGTCTTTTTTTTTAAATGAGACCTTGACAATATTAGGCTCTTTTTCCACAGCAGGCTGGAGCAGAGTGTTGAAGGTCCCTGTCTGATGGGGCTCAGGTTTCCTCTCTACCACAGCTTACCTCTCTCCATGATTCTACCTGCCATGCTCACCAGGTACAGTATTCAGGGTTGGATATTCCTTGGAACTAATGCTACTGCCTCTGTTTAGAAAGTTCATGGGTCCCAAGGGCCTCTCCTTTTCTTTAAGCCAAGTTAGTAATGTTGGACTCACTTTGTGTATATAGAGATCAGCCTTACTATAACCTCTACCACCCCAGGCTCCTCTGGAATCTGATGGGCACGAAGACAACCTCCAAGAAGCAAGGATAGTGGACACAAAATCTGCTCAGCTTCCTCTGAGTAAAGACAACATGTTTGGCTAATTTACTTCTATGTTACATACAATTCTAAAGTTTTTAAAATCAGATTTCTCAGTCCAAAGAGGAAAATATTTAGAAGCATAGAAAAATATTTCCAGCTTATCAACATAAGGAGAAATTCCTCCCCGACCCTCACCCTCACCCCAGTAAAATGCAGTCCAAGATATTTTAATATCAAGATTAGTGGTGGACACGCCGCTGACTGGGAGGGATGGTAGCCTGGCCAGCAACCCTTATTCTGGTGACCTCACAAAGTTCGGCTATGGAGATGCCTCTTCCCCGGCCCCAGCCACAACCTTGGCCCAACCCCAACAGAACCAGACACAGACTCATCACACCACGCAGCAGACATTCCTGAACCCGGCACTGCCTCCTGTCTACAGTTACACCAGCCTGCCATACTACACAGGGGTTCCGGGCCACCCCAGCACCTTCCAGTATGGGCCTGCTGTGTTCCCTGTGGCTCCTACCTCTTCCAAGTAGCATGGTGTGAATGTCAGTGTGAATGCATCAGCCACCCCTTTTCAATAGCCACGTGGATATGGGTCTCATGGATACAACACTGGAAGAAAATATCCACCTCCTTACAAGCATTTCTGGACGGCAGAGAGCTAATTTGGCCCAAGGCTGGGGGCTATGTTTTGTGTGTGTGTATAAATTTGCACTGAAGTCTTGTTTCAGAAACCAGACCACTGAGGAGAGCCTGCTGAGCTGGGGCCATGGCCTGCGTGGCTTGGGGAAATGAGTTGGTGGATACCTTCTGGGCTTTGAACTTGCCCTTCCCCCATTTCCCTCTCCCCCATGTGTCTGACCCTGTCTTACCCATTTCGAGTTCAAGCGGTGCAGCATCTCTGAAGCATCAATACACACACCTGCTGTTGCTTTTGTTTTCTGGAAGGCATGTAGTTTCAACTTGTAACAAAAATATTTGTAGTCTTCAATAAACTGTGGTATTTCTTTAGCTAAAAAAAAAAAAAAAAGATTAGTGGTGGAAATGGGAAGAATTCTTCCCAATGCTAATGCTTATAGTGTACCTACAATAATCAAGACAATGTGGCAATGATAGAGGAAACGACACATAGATCAATCAGCAGAAGAAAGAATCCCACACAAATGTACCCAACTGATTTTTGACAAAGGAGCAAATGCAATTCAATGGTGGAATGATGAGCTTTTCAATAAATGGTGTTGGGCAGTTAGAAATCCACAGGAAAAAAAATTAACCTCAACCTAAACCTCAAACCATATACAAAAATTAACTCAAAATGGATCCTGGACTTAAATGTAAAACATAAGCCTATAAAAGTTCTAGATAAAAATTAGAGAAAACTTTTGGTACCTAGGAGTACACAAAGAGTTCTCAGACTTGACAACAAAAATATGATCCATAAAAGAAAAAAATGATGAATTGGACCTCAACAAAATTAAAACACTTGCTCTGCAAAAGACTCTGTTAAAAGGATGAGAAAACAAATTACAGAGAAAATCACTTATGTGATGAAGAACTTGAATTTAGAATATGAAGAACTCATCATTTAACAAACAATTCAATTTAAAAATGGGCAAAATACATGCACAGGCATTTCACCAAGCATGATATGCTGATGACAAATGCATGAAAAAAGGTTCAACATCCTTAACCATTAGAAAAATATAAATTAAATATAAATTAAAACCACCATGAGATATCACTACACACCTATCAGAATGTCTAAAATGGAAAAATAATAACACCAAATGCTGGTGAGAAAGTGGAGAAATGGTCCCTTATACACTGTGGTGGAAATATTAAATGGCACAGCCACTTTGGAAGAGAGTTTGGCAGTTCTTTTTTAACTATATTTTGTTGATTGTCTATTACACTTGTCCCAATTTTCCCCCTTTGACTCTTCTCCACCCAGCACCCCCGACTCCCTGAAAAATCCCTACACCATTGTTCATATCCATAAGTCATGTATATAGGTTTTTTAGCAAGTCCATTTCCCACACTGTGATTTACATCCCCATATCTATTCTGTAACTACATATTTGTAATTGCTGATCCCCTCACTTCTTCACCCATTGCCCCACACCCACCTCCCACCTGGCAACCATCAAAATGCTCTCCGTATCCATGATTCTGTCTCTGTTCTTGTTTAATTAGTTTGTTTTTTAGATTCAATTGTTCATAGATATGTATTTATTGCCATTTTATAGTTCATAGTTTTAATCTTTTTTCTTAAATAAGTCCCTTTAATATTTTTAAGTATATTTTAATGATTATGCTATTACAGTTGTCCCAATATTTTTCTCCCCTTTGTCTGCCTCCTTCCTGTACCCCCCAACTCTCCAGCATTCCCCTCACCTTAGTTCATGCCCGTGGATTGTACATCTAAGTTCTTTGACTTCTCCATTTCCTATACTATTCTTCAGATCCCTCTATTTTGTGCCTACCTATTATGTTCTTATTCCCTATACCTTTTCCCCCATTCTCCCCCTCCCCCTCCCCAATGATAACCCTCCATGTGATCTCCATTTCTGTGATTCTGTTCCTGTTCTACTTGTTTGCTTAGTTTGTTTTTGTTTTTTTGGTTCAGTTGTTGATAGTTGTGAATTTGTCATCATTTCAAATGTTGTCTTTGATCTTCTATTTCTTAGATAAGTCCCTTTAAAATTTCACATAATGAGGGCTTGTTGATGAGGAACTGACCTTATCTGGGAAGCATTTTATCTGTCTTCCCCTTCTAAATGATAGCTTTGCTTCATAGAGTAATCTTGGGCGGAGGTCCTTGCCATTCATGACTTCAAATACTTATTTCCAGCCCCCTCTTGCCTGTAAGGTTTCTTTTGAGAAATCAGCTCATGGTCTCATGGGAACTCCTTTGTAGGTAACTGTCTCCTTTTCTCTTGCTTCTTTTAAGATTCTCTCATTATCCTTAATCTTGGCTAATGTAATTATGATACCTTGGTGTGTGCTTCCTCAGGTCCAACTTCTTTGGGACTCTGTGCTTTCTGGACTTCCTGGAAGTCTATTTTCTTTGCCAAATTGGGGGAGTTCTCCTTCATTATTTGTTCAAATAAAATTTCAATTTCTTGCTCTTCTTCTTCTGGCACCCCTATGATTCAGATGTTGGAGTATTTGAAGTTGTCACAGAGGTTCCTAAGCCTCTCCTCATTTTCTCGAATTCTTGTTTCTAAATTCTGTTCCAGTTGGATATTTATTTCTTCCTTTTGTTCCAAATCATTGATTTGAGTCCCAGTTTCTTTCCCTTCACTGTTGGTTCCCTGTATATTTTCCTTTATTTCACTTTGTGTAGCCTTCATTTCTTCCTTCGTTTTGTGACCAAACTCAATCAATTCTGTTAGCATCCTTATTACCAGTGTTTTGACTTCTGCATTAGATAGATTGTCTATCTCCTCATTGCTTAGTTCTTTTTCTGGAATTTTGATCTGCTCTTTCATTTGGGCCATATTTGTTTCAGCACACCTATTACATGGTAAGGGGTGGAGACTTAGGTATTCACCAGTGTGGGGCAACCCTCTTTGCTGGGTTGTGGTGCTGTACGTGGCAGAGGGATCTGAGAGGGAAAAATATTTCTTGCTCTGCTCTCCTCCCACTTTCTGTCACTTCCCTTGCTTCCCATAAGCAGATTGTGCCCTTTTAGGTGCTTATTCACAGTTGGGTGGGTTTGTGTATGGTCTAGGATGCTGTGGGCCTCTCTAACAGACTCTCATGTGAGACTGAGAGTTTCCCCCACCACCACAACCCCTACAGATTTTTTACAGCCAGGGGTTTTGAGTCTTTAATTTCCTGCACTCAAACCCTGGGTTTTGAGATCTGTCTCACTTCCCCTTGTTCCTCCCAGCTTATCTGCCCACGAATGTGGAATTGCCCACACAGTCCACCACCTTGCTTTGCTGTGTATCCTCTCCACTCCAGCTGCTTGTTTGCACCCCTCCTACCAGTCTGGGTGAATGTTTCTTTAACTCCTTGCTTGTTGGACTTCCACACACATGATATTCTGGCAGTTCTGGTTGTTCTTTGTTTTTAAATTGGTTGTTATCCTTCTTTTTGTTGCATGAGGAAGCAAAGCATTTGTGCCTATGCCTCCATCTTGGCCAGAACCACCACAAGACCCTTTAACATTTTATATGATAATGTTTTGGTGATGGTGAACTCCTTTAGTCTTTTCTTGTCTGGGAGGCTCTTTATCTGCCCTTCAAATTCTAAATGATATCTTTGCTGAGTAGAGCAATCTTGGTTGTAGGTCCCTGCTGTTCATGACTTTGAATATTTTTTACCAATACTTTCTAGACTACAATGTTTCTTTTGAGAAATCTTCCCAGTCTTAAGGGAATTCTGCTGTAGATAAATGACTGCTTTTCTTTTGCTGCTTTCACTTTTTTTGAAGATTTATTTAAAGATTTTATTTATTTATTTTTAGATAGAGGGGAAGGGAAGGAGAAAGAGAGGGACAGAAACATCAATGTGTACTTGCCTCTCTCACACCCCCTAATGGGAACCTGGCCTACAACCCAAGCATGTGCCCTGACTGAGAATCAAACCGGTGACACTTGGTTCACAGGTCCACACTCAATCCACTGAGCCACACCAGCCAGGGCTGTGTGCTTTTAAGATTCTCTGTCTTTAACCTTTGGCATTTTAATTATGATGGATCTTGAAGTAGGCCTCTTTGTATCTATCTGATTTGGGACTCTTTGTACTTCCTGGGCTTGCATGTCTATTTCCTTCACTAAATTAGGAAAATTTTCTTTTACTATTTTTTCATATAGATTTCCAATTTCTTGCTCTTTCTCTTCTCCTTCTGGTACCCATATGAGGCAAATGTCAGACCACTTGAAGTTGTCCCAGAGGCTGCTTACACTATCGCATTTTTTTTAATTCTTTTTTCTTCTTCTTGTTCTGCGTGGTTGTTTTTTGCTTCCTTATGTTCCAAATCATTGATTTGATTCTTGCCTTCATCCATTCTACTGTTGTTTTCATGCAAATTGTTCTTTATTTCAATTAGTGTATCCTTCATTTCTGACTGGATTTCTTTTATGCTGTTGAGATCCTCACTGAGTTTCTCAAGCATCCTTATAACCAGTGTTTTGAACTCTGTGTCTGATGGATTGCTTATCTCCATTTTGTTTAGCTCTTTTTCTGGAGTTTTGATCTGTTCTTTTATTTGGGCCATGTTTCTTTATCTCCTCATTTTGGCAGCCTCCTTGTGTTTGTTTCTATGTATTAGGTAGAGCTTCTATGACTCCCTGTCTTGATAGCATGGCCTAATGTAGTAGTTGGCACAGTCTCCACTATCACCCAAGCTGGGTACTCATGGTGCGCCCTTCATGTGGGCTAAGCACACCCTCCTCTTATAGTTGAGTCTTGATTGGTGTTGGCAGGTCAATGGGAGGGATTTATCCAGGCCAGTCAGCTGCAAGGACTGGTTGTGACCACTGACCACCAACCTCTGCCCTGAGTGGAGGATCAGCTGTGCAGGGGCGGGATTGTGGTGCTGCAGTGTGGTCTGTAGCTGTCCGCTGGGTGCACAGGCTCTGGGGTTTCCCAGGTGGTGCAGGCCAAGATCAGCCCCCACCTTTGTTTTGCCTGGGGCCACCCTGCCTGGGCTATGAAGCAAAGCAATCTGAGATGGCTGCTACTTGTACTTGGCTTGGAGATTCCCAGGCAAAGCCAAGCTGTGAATCTAAGTTGGTTGCTGCTAGTGTCTGGCCTGGAGCCACTTAGCAAAAGGCACAGAGGCTTGGGGCTCACTGAGGCTGGTTGTTGCGTGTTTGAGAGGATTTAGGAGGTTGTGAAGTGTGAGCCAACTTCCAGCCATTCATATGGAAAGGCAGCTTGAGTGGGCCCATAAGTTGAATGGGACCGAGTTTCTGTGGATCTCCAGGGTGGGGCAAACAGTGTTAGTCAGGTTAATGGAGTCTCAGATATGGCACCAGCCTGCTGGCTCTGTGGCTCTGTGGCTCTGTGGCTCTGTGGCTCTGTGGCTGTGTGGAGGAAGGGTTCAGAAAAGGGACAATGGCCTCTGCCTGCCTTTTTATCTGGGAGAAAGCTGTCTGCCAGCTCTCACCTTAATGCCAGACACTTCAGTTTCTTTCCATATGCCACTAGTGCCTTTCAAGCTGCTACCCTGATGCTGGAGCTCAGAGGGAGTGAGTCTGAGTAAGTCTGTGTGTGGGTTCTTTAAGAGGAACTGCTTGGGACTCCAGAAGTTTCTTCCAACAACACAATCCCTGCTGGGTTTTACAGTCAGAAGTTACAGGTATTTGTCTTCCTGACACTAGAACCCTGGGGTAGGGGATGTGTTGTGGGGCCAGGTCCTCCTTGCTCCCAAGATATCCCTCCCAAACTTTTAGCCACCCCACATGGATGTGGGACCAGCCTGTTCCACATCTCTGCCTCTACTACCAGTCTGGATGGATGTGGTCTCTTTCATTCCATATCCATTCAACTCAATTTCCAACAGTACTGAGTGATGGTTGTTGTTTATTTTAGTTGTAATTTTGATGTGGTTGTGTGAGGACGAGCCATGTTTACCTATTCCACCATCTTGACCAGAAGTCCTACATTTAACTGTCAACAGTTCCTTTTAAAACTAAACATAACTTGCCATGTGACCTAGCAATGGTACTCTTTGGCATATATTCCAGAGAAATGAAGATTTAAATTCACGCAACAACCTATACACAACTGTTTTGTGGTTGCTTTACTCATAACAGCCCCAAGCTACCCAATGACTTTCAATGGAGAATAATAAACTGTGGTATATCCATAGCATGGAATACTGCTTAGCCATGAAAAAGAATATACTTTTGATACACCCAACAACTTGGATGAACCTCAAGCAAATTACACCGAGGAAAGAAAAGCCAATCTCAAAAGGATACCTACTTCATAATACCATTTATATAATATTAATTAAATATCATAATTACAGATGAAGAACAGATTAGTGGTTTCCAGGGGTTAGGACTGGGGGGATAAATAGGGTGTCTATAAATGGGAAGCAAGAGGAAGATGTGTGGGAATGATACAGTAAAGTACCTTGATTGTGGTGGTTACATGAAGCTACACATGATAAACTTGTGTTGAGCTGCACACACACACAAATGAGTGCATGTGTAACATGAAATCTGAGTGAGCCTGTGGATTATCCAGGTCCTGGTTTTGATATGGTTCTATAATAATGTAAGATGTTCCCACTGGGAGAATGTCGTGGTCCCGTCCAGCAGAACTGCGTGTTGTTGTGGAATGCTTCTCCTATATCCCCGGACAAGTAACGAACAAATTCACATGGACTAAAGGAATCCAGTGGAGAAAAGGGATAGGTGGCTGATCTCTCAATGATCAAGAGAGAGGGCTGGCCTGGCCACTCTCTCTGTGAGAGAGAGGGCCTGCGTGGCTGCTCTCTCACTGACGGAGAGAGGGCCCCTGCCCCTCGCCTGGACAGGCTTCTGTTGACACTCCAGGAAGGTTCTCATTAACTATGCACAGGTTTGCTTTGGGTGGATACCTTTTACAGATAAAAGAGGAAAGAATGTTGCCAGTTGCTTCAAAGAGAAAGGTCATTTACAAATGTAAAGGAGAGAAGGCTGGTCTGTTTACATTTGTGCTTGGGAAGTCTAGCACAAGTCACAGTAAACTTCTGCTGTTTCCATCCTGGGTGAGGGAGTTTTTGCAAGAGCAAGTTTCAAAGCGGCCTAGGGACAATGCAGGCCTGATTACCCACGGGAAACCTATCCAAGGATGTGATCTGCACACCACACATGATCTGGACTGCATTCAGATCCAGAGCTGAGTCACAGGCCGTATCACACATGAACAGGTTCCCCACAGGAGAAGCTGGGGGAAGGGTGCTCAGGACCTCCCTCTACATGCCTTTGTACTTCCCTCCAAATCTGTAATTATTTCAAAATAAAAAAATATTAAAGCCTGCATGATTTTCATTTTAAAAGGCCCCTTTTATTCTTGGAGCTCACTTCTCTACATAATGATTAAGATACAGCAGTAATGGTCCCTGGCCTCCCAGAACTCACAGTTCCTACTGATTCATTTTGTAACCCTAGCCAGGTCACTTCTCTTCTCTGGTCTTCAATTTCCCATCTTCAAAATGAAGATCAAATGACTGTTAAAAACTTTTGCAATTCTTGAGACAAATTGCCTCTTATGGACTGGGAAGGATGCCTATAATATAAACATGGGGGTTTTTACTCATTTAGTCAGAAAAGACCAAGGGCAACACCAGGACATGGCAACCATGGAGACAATATGGAAATGAGGACCATTTGACACATGCTCTAGGCCCTGCAGCCCTGCTTGTATGGCAGCTGTTAGACTATGAAGAAAATGGGGGTTTCTGGAACACATGCAAGCTCAAGTGGGGGAATGAAGAAGGCGTAAGGGGCGGTGCCAGTCACCTCCTAATCAAGCCACACCCGTTGTGGGTAGGAGAACTCAGCCTGCAACCTAAACTCCACCCTGCCCTCCAGGCAGGCCCCGTTGGTTGGCAGGAGTTGGTTGTGCTCATTGCCCTAAGCTGACTAGGTGCCAGCATACTCAGGACAGCACATCTAGTTCCACCTGTTAGCCAATGACTTCCATTTTCACATCTTTAGCCTTCACCTCTCCCATGGAACCCAGACTGGGTTACCAACTACCAACTTGACACTGACACCTGGCCCCAAACTTGAAACGGCCGAAACCATGCTCTTGATTCTCTGTCACCTAAACCTGCTTCCTTCCCAGTGTTCCCCTCAGGCCAGCACCCCTGACCTCCCATCCCTCCACAGGCTATGAACCTGTCCTGGTGACTCCGCCTCTCAGATATATTCCAAGTGTGCCCACTCCCTCCATCCTTATAGTCACCACCCAGCCCTAAGGCATCTTCCTCGTCTGGAACCACCCCCAATAAGATGATCCTTCTAAGGTATGAATTAGATTCTGTCATTCCCCCCCACTTAAAACCTTCCAATGGCTTCCCGTCTCCCTTAAAACAAAGTCCCAATTCCTCACCATGGCTTACAAGGCCCCGTCCCCTCTGACTCATGTCCCCACTCTTGCTGTGGCTCAGGCACTGTGCTGCTTGGGGCCTCCTTTGCTTCTTTAGATGTGGTGGGTCCTCTGCCAGACAGGAGGCTCCTCTCAGACCTTCTCATCTGGCTCCTTCTCACAGGCACCCTTCTGTCACCTTCCCTAACCAACGTCTCTCAGGTTACAGAGCTGCCACCCTCCCCACATGACCCGCTTCATTGTCTTCACTGAGTGTGTCACTACCTGAATATTTGCATAATTTGGTATTTGTATCTCAGCTGGTCCCTTGCTTTCTCTACTATGAAAACATAAGCTTTTTGGGAACAGACACCTTGTCCATGTTGTCACCCATTCCAGTGGCATCCAATAGTACTTGTTAAATGAAAGAATTTCTAAAGTTTCTCTGTAGTTCCCTGGCCATGTAAATATGTTTGTCCTGGTTTCCACAACTAAATGAAGATTATTTTCATCCAAGAAATGTTAAAACTCAGACAAAACCATGGTCTGGAAATTCATGTAAAAAAATGGCTAGTCCCCCCTTATCCGCAGAGGAGGGCACTTTCCAAGACCCCCTGGTGGACACCGGAAACCGCCATAGTACCAAACCGTATATATACTGTCTTTTCCTCTGCACACATATCTAGGGCAAAGTTTAATGCATAAATCAGGGACAATGAGAGAGGAGCAGCAATAACTGATGATGAAATAGAGCAATTACAACAGTGTACTGTCACAAAAGCTGTGCGAATGGCCTCAGGGCCCTTATTAAGTAAAACGGAGGTGACAAAAACACTGCAATAGGCAATGTGATCATCAAGAGAACTCCTGAGTGACTAACAGATGGGAAGAGCGCATGGCATGGAGGAGCTGGGCAGAGGGGTGAGCCGCATCCTGGGTAGCATGAAGCAGGGTTTCATCACACTACTCAGAATGGCGTGCGGTTTAAAGCTTATGAGTTGCTTCTGGAATTTTCCTTTCAATATTTAAAAACCACAGTTGACGGAGGGCAACTGAAGATACAGAAAGTGAAGCTGCGCTGAGGGGACACTGTTGTAATGCAGCAGGTTAAAAATATGTAACTGGTTGCTTTTGAAAGGTGGGGTTAATGATGATTTTCTTCCATTTTTCCATACTTTTCAATGCTCTGCAAAGGTCTTATATTACCCGGATAACTAGGACCTCTGATCTTTAGTGATAACCTGCCCCTGGTCATTAACCTCGGAAGTCAGCTCAGAGACGGGGAAAAATCGGAGCCAGGACCCAGGCTCTGGCTGGTGGGAACCAGGCAGACACAGGCTGTGCTGACAGCCTGGGCTTCCCTGGGTGTGGGAGGAGCAGAAAGAAGAGAAAAACTCCAGGACCCCTGAGATCAGCAGCCCAGAAAGCTGATGGAGACTGTCACCACAGCTGTGCTGAGGCTTCTGGGTGTCTGACAGCTGGACAAGGACCTGCAAAAACCCTCACTAAATCCCAGCTGCTGGAGGGGAGAGTGCTTATGGTCACATACAACACTGTGCCACCTGGATCTCCAGTGGGCAGCTCACAGTTCATCCATCAAGGCATCTTTATCTAGTGTATGCCAGGCACTAAGCTGGGTGCTGAAGCCACATGGGGAGTCAGCGTTATGGCTGTGCCTTCATGGCACTCACAGTCTGCAGAGTGCCAGGCAAGCAGCATGGAGAAGAGGGCACTTCCATCAGAAAAAGTGGCAAAGGCTGGCCGGGGGCAAGAGAGACATTGCCTATTCTGGGCACAGCCTCAGTGCAGCCTTGGACTGAAGGTGAGGCTGAGGCACTGCCAGCAATGCCACATGTGCTCTGCAGGTAGGAGAGCACAGCTCCAAGTTTTCCCTCATAGAATGCTCCTTTCTTAGCAGTGTAAAAGCTGGGTGTAGACAGAGAAGGGCTGAGCTGGGAGATAAGTTAGGAGGCTGGGCAAGGAGAAAGGGGACAAGGGTACCTGAACCCTGGGCAGCTGCGGGGCCTGGAGAAAAGCAGGTGCCCTCCTGAGGTTTTAAGGAGCAGAGCCCAGCAGCTGGTACAGGTCTGTCCTTACCTCTGGGCTGGGATGAGCCATCAGCCCAAGGCAAAGAGCAGGGAAAACAGAACAAGATGGAGATGGTCTTAGACACATCTCAAGGAGCATGGAATTAGGAGTGACAGTGTGACACTGACTATAACCATGAAAAATGCAAATCCACATTTCCATGCACGTTCAGGGGGCTTACCTACGCAAGAGGAGTAATTAGCTAATATCTTCTGATCGCTAGATTCTAGGTTGTTTTATTTTTTATCAGATTGTTAAAATGCAAATTAAGAACCAAATAAAGAAGTTAAGAGTCTTAAGGGAACGTGTGACCCATGTGGACACTATGCTCAGATCTGCTGGGCCAGCCCCTCTTTCGTCAGGTGTGTGAATGTCACTAGTAATTGTCTATTGTGAAGGCAAGGGCGGCTCGGGGAGGGTCAAGGTGTTCAGAAGGCTTCCTCTCCAGCCTGCTCGCTCAGGGTTTCCAGACCATTTACCAACACCTTAAGACCAGCACTCCCAAACATGAAATCAAGGCAGAGAAGAGACTTTCAAAAGGCCCAGAAACCATACTTTATTTGAGAAAACACGAGGATCAGACATGATGATTACAAATTTTAAATTGCTATTAAGATAAGGAAATAAACAAATATTGTATTTATGAGAACTCAAGGGCAAGAAGCAAGGAGAGGGTCTCAGATATTTGGCCAGATGCTTCACTTCCATAAATTTCTTTTCACAAAAGTTACAGTAATAGGACCCACAAAACTCACAGCTGTTGCAAAATCAGGAAAAACCACTTTGTACAACCCCACTTTCTAGGCCAGTGTCACAACCCAAAATGTTGTGGTCAATTGCGTGTCACAGATTTGAATGATGTGGCAAGAAGAGACAAACAGAAAACCCTCTGGTTAACTAAAGGCAGCCAGCGCAGAGGGGGCTGGCCTGTGAAAGGCAGGAGGAAGGGACAGCTTCCATGACCACATCAGGAAGGACCTTATGACCTGAATGAATAGCATTTAAATCATGCACCCCCATTTGCAAAGCATTCTTCTGCTCATTATCTTATCTGACCAGTCCTGTGAGGATGCAAGACAGTTTATATCTGACAAGGACTTGCATGCAAAATGGATAAAGAATAAAAAATAAATATGGAACTCTTCTGCAATGATTCTAAGACCCAATTATAATTCGCGGGGAGAGGGGGCGGTTCTCCCGCCAAGCAATTCTCTGTGACACCAAGCAATTCTCTGTGACATCAGCTGGGTGTCTTATAATTTAACTCAATTCTGGCACTGTCTACCTGGAGACTGTGTCAGATCTCACAGGTAAGGGCTCAGTCCCACAAAACTGCCTCCCCACCCCTACTTCAGACACCAGGTGCAAGCTCAGGTCATCACCTGGGCCTCTGACTGACCAGCTACAGATCGGAGGTTTCAATAACCCCCTCCTGAGGTTTGATTAATTTGCTACAGTGGCTCACAAAACTCAGGGAAATATCAGTTTAGTAAATGATAGGATAAAGGGCACAGATGAACAGCCAGATGAAGAGATACACAGGGCGCAGTTCAGGGGCAGTCCCGAGTGCAGGAGTTTCTGGCCCCGTGGAGGTGGGGTACATCACCCTCCTAGTGGGTGCATTTGCCAGCCTGAAGGCTCTTTGAACATCCTACTTTGGGGATTTTATGGAGGCTTCATCACATGCATGTGATCAATTATTAATTTCATTTTCAGCCTATCTCCTTAAGAGAATGGGGCAGGAGGAGCTGAAAACTCCAAGCTTCTAATTCTGCCCTGGTCTTCGCTGTGACCAGCCCACATCCAAGGTTTGTCCAGTCACTTCATTTAGACAAAGATGTTCCTATCACCAGAAATTACAAGGGTCTCAGGAGCTCTGTGTCAGGAGCTGGGGCAGAGACCAGTATGTACACTTTCTATTATCTCATACCTTCCAACACAATTATAAGACAAATCACCAATTTATTTAAATGGGCAAAAGATTTGAAGAGAAACCTCACAAAAGAATATATGTGAATGGTCAATAAGCACATGAAAAATGCTCTACAGTGTCAATCATCAGAAGAAATTTAGAACCACCATGAGATGACTCGACATACTCAGGTGTCTGACACGAGATAGAACAAAAAGGAGCGGCCAAGACACAGAGCACCTGGACCTCTCAGATGTTGCTGGAGGGAATGCAGAGTGGCATCACCATCACCGGGAACTCAGGTGATTCTTACAAAGTTAAACATAAGCTTGTCCTATGACCCACCACTTCGGGTCCCAGCTCCTCAACCAAGAGACATGAAAACTCAAGTACACACAGAGACTTGTACATGGATGCCCATTGCTCTATTCGTCGTTGCCAGAAACTGGAACCAAGCCACATGTCCCTCAGCGGTGGAACTGAAATGCAAATTATGGTACATTTATACAACAGAAAACTACTTAGCAGTAGAAAGGAACTAACTACTGACAAACACAGAAACACAGACAGCTCTCAGGAACGTTATACTGAGCCAAGGGAGCCAGATACAAAAGACTACACAAAGTATGGTTCCATTTATATAGAAGTACAGAAGGGCCAATGGCAGCTGCAGTGACAGAGAGTAGATCCTGGTTGCCTGGGGGTGGATGGGAAGTTGGCTACAAAGGGGCAGATGGGAACTAAAGGGGGGTATGGAAATATTCTGTGACTTGATTGAGATATTAGTTTCACAGTTTTTTTTATTTTTCAAAACTCATCAAGCTGTACATTTAACAATGGATGTCTTATTAATAGAACACAACAAATGAATGAACAAAACGAAGAAATGACAAAAAGAAAAACATCACAAACATGGACAACAATTTGGTGGTTACCAGAGGAGAGGCATGGAGGGCAGTTGAAGAGGGTGCATGGGGTCAAATTTACGGAGGAGACTAAACTGTGGGTGGTGAACACATAGTGCAATGTACAGATGATGCATCACAATATGGTACATTTGAAACTTACATAATTTTATTAACCAATGTTATTCCCAAAAGGATGTTATGTTGTATACAAGTTATCTTAATAAAGTTGAGTTTTAAAATAAAATAGTATGGCTAAGTATGACCTAGTTTAGGAAAATGAATAGTGTATGTGTACTTCTGCGCACGCGCAAAGGAAAGGCTGAACCGAGAAGGACGCCACCCCACTGGTGTCATGGCCAGTGCGAGATCGAGGAGTATGTTTGGGAGTGAGCAGATGGGAAAGGGAACGCGGACATTTTCTTCTACAAATTCTGTGGCGTTTGAATTTAAAAAGAAAAAGACTTAGAAGAAGAAGAAGGAGGAGAGGATGGAACTTAAGTGACCTGTTCAGGGAATACCTGAGGCAGACAGGATCCCAGTCCCAGCGCTCTGATCCGCGTGCGTGTGGCGACCCCCTGCTGTTGCTCTGACAGAGTGCAGCGCAGCATTCGAAGGCCGCGTAGAAGACCCCCAACTGTGGAAAACGTTGCCAAATTTCAATTTCAAGTATTAAGTAAGTATTTATGTCATTTTTACCATGAACTTCTTTTCAGGAGTAGAAGAGCTGTCTTTCTGCTTCCTCACCCCCCCTGTCACCGAAGCACAGGCAGCACACACAGACTCAGTGTCATGCACTAAGCCCACCTGAGCCGCGACCACTCAGCCCTTCAGGAACGGTGCTCTGGGCATTCTAGACCTCTGGCATCTTACTCCAAAACTATGAATTATAGCAAATTTCACATTAATCATCTTCCAGTGTTCACCGGCTGGGCACATCTAATGTATTTTCCTTTTTACAATAGTGCCCAGACAGAGGAGCATCATTTATGGGAGCAATGAATCAACTTGGAGCTAAATCCCAAACACACACCAAATTTCTCTTAGAACACGTTTGGTATTTTTCTCCTTTTTTTTTTTTTTTTACCTAGTTGAGCTTTTTTTTTTCCTAAAGTCTGTGACAAACGCTGGACTGATGACATGTGGGTGCCCCCCTGACGTGTGGTCATGTGGCCACTGGGTCTGCTGCAGGTGAGCAACTGCTGGGCCTTTCTGAAGCCCAGTTCTCCGTAAACATGGAATCCATTTGTTAAAGCCTCCAGAACATGCCAATCTCATAAAGAAAAGACTACACTGCAGAAGAAAACCTTCTTGGCAAAGTCATTTTAAAGGTATTTCCGACTTGGAATCTGACTGTAGATGCCTCCCAGCAGAGCAGTCATTTTTCAGCTGACGAGCAAACTGCCAGTTCTTAAATCAGACTAGAGCCAAGACAGCAACCAGCTCCCCTTCTAAGAGCTGTGTTAGCAAGAAGGACTTGTCATCTCATTGTTTCTCTGTAGGGATGGACTTAAGGAGGCCAGGTGACAGTGTCAGTGTGACAGCCATCTGGGGATTTCCAAGGGAAACTTTGATTCCACGTGAAGTTTGTCTGACGCCAACCTGCACCCCTGAGAGCGGCAACTCTAGGTGAAGAGCCAGACCAGCCTCCCAGCCAGGCAAGAGCAGAGGCCCAGGCACAGCCTGTCCTTCAACCCCTGTCTCCAGGCTGAGCCCTGCGGTGGTGGATGACAAAACCCAGATCAGTTTAGATATCCAAGGGAGGCCAAGGGAAGCTAAGGAAGTTTCGAGCCAAAAGGAAACTAGGAATGACACAGACGTAGCAAGGTCTGGACAGACGCTGTGAGCACATGGATGAGTGAAGTTTCCTGGGGCTCTGGGGAGGCTTGGAGCATCTGCAAGCCAACATCACTCCATCTCCACAGCGAGACAGGCCTGTGGGGCTACCAGCCTGTGGCTGAGACAAGATGGACACAGAGTGTCCTGCAGTAGGAACCCTGGGGACTGGGGCCAACCAGGGCCAGGCTCAGCTCAGCAGTTCCAAAGGCCCTTCTGCCCCTTCCCACTGGCAGCTCTATGCTGTGAAGACCCCTTCACATCTGGGTGCCCCCATGGGAGCAAGAGGGCGACAGGTAGGATGCTGAGCTGGCTGGATTTAAACCTAAAATGGCTGAAATTATTGAATTGCCTGAATTTACTAAAAATGAGGGCTTCGAGCCAGTTCAGAGGAGTTACAGAAAAATAAGGAAAGTTCTGTCATGCTCCCCTGACTATGTGGCCCAGGAAAAGTGTTCACTGCCTGGGAAATGGCCCAGGTCTGAGTCCTTACCAGTGGGACACAGGGTACTCCTGTGGCTGGACTGCGTGCAGAGGGCAGAGAGACTTCTGCTCCAGGACACGGGCTGCGAAGTGTAGAAAGAAGAGTGAGCTCAGTGACCCCACATTTTCGAAGTTGGCATCTCTGTGAGACAGGTAGTGGAATCCCCATTTTGTGGTTGAAAGTCCTCTCCAAATAATCAAATAATTCTCCTGTTTCCTAACATTCAAAACTAGCTACAAACCTAGCTCCAGAAATATTGAAATAAACCAAATTAATGAAATGTTTCTTGTGTGTTTCAATGGTTAAAACTCTGATCTTAGCCCCATAAAAAATATCAAACATAGCCTCAGTTTTCTGTGGATGAACAAGTAGTCCTGCAACTGGGGACAGTTTCCAGCTGGCAAGTTGCAGCTGTTCCAGTGCCCCACACCCCACCTACAGTTCCTGAGTGCCCAGTATGTTCCCGCAGCAGCTCAAATGAAGTAAGACCCAAATATTTCTGACCCCAGGAAGCCATCTGAGGCAAAGGCTTCAGCCCCAGAACTCAGGCTCAGGCAGTAGGGGAGGCCAACCGTGACCTACTCTCCAGTAACTAGAGGCTCAGTGGTGGCTTTGTTTTGATACAAAGAGCAGTGGCTTTCCAACATCCATGTCCCTCCTTACCAGATCCCTACTTGGGTCCCCACTTCCCATTATTCTTGTAATTCTTGCATTCTTGTAATTCTTGGAAATTTCACTGGTGTTCCTTACACAGTCCATGTTTGGCAATCCTTGGTGTGCAACTGGGCGTGGGCATGGGCATGCCCTGGTCCCTCAGTAGGAGCCACACTCCCCAGGTGGGTGGTTTGGGCAGTCCCTGCTCCTCCCTTGCCTTTTGGCGGCTGCTGGAAGGTGGGCTTCAGATAAGGACGCTAAGGGATGAGCCTGCTGGCCCCTAGGAAGCATTCTGTATCAACTCCCAGCTGTAGTGTACGCCTTGATCCCTCCCCCTGGACCTGGACCTCACCCTTCTTGTCCAATTTGCATTCATTGAAAATGAGGAGCCCCAGGCTCCTGGTGTCATCAGACAGGGATTTTTATGAGATTAAGCAGAGCTAAATCAACACAAGTATCTAACACAGACAGTTAGTCAAATCAGTGTTTCTCTGGTGGGGTGGGTGTTTGGGGCCCCCTGGCATGTCTCCTCCTGGGATCTCCACTCAGCCTCCCCTCCTCCAAGGCATGTGCAGCTTTGGGAACAAGGCCATAAAACAGGGGTGGAGTACAGGTAACATTAAAGAGCCCTCACCTGGCAAGGCTAGGCTGGTGGACCGGGCCATCCCACACCCACGTGCAGATAAACTGGGAGGAACAACTGGGGAGCAAGACAGACTGCTCAACCCAGGGTTCTAGCATGCGCCTCAAGCCTCTGATTGAAAACTCCTGTGGGGGTTGAGGCAGTGGTAGCTGGAGAAACTCCCAGCCTCACAGGAGAGCTCTTTGGAGAGACCCACAGGGTCCTAGAATGTACACGAGCCCACCCACCTGGGAATCAGCACCAGAAGGGCCCAATTTGACTGTGGGTAGCTCGGAAAGTGACTGAAAACCCGAAGAGAGCGAAGCAAATGTCCTTGTTCCCTCTCGGACCCCTCCCCCACATACTACATCACATCGCAGCGTCGGGGGGTTGCCCTGTCCTGGTGAACACCTAAGGCTCCGCCCCTTATATGTAACAGGCTCGCTGAGACAAAAAATATGGCCCAAATGAAAGAACAGATCAAAGCTCCAGAAAAAATACAACTAAGTGATGAAGAGATAGCCAACCTATCAGATGCAGAGTTCAAAACACTGGTAATCAGGATGCTCACAGAACTGGTTGAATTTGGTCACAAATTAGATGAACAAATGAAGGCTATGCAGTGAAATAAAGGAAAATGTACAGGGAACCAACAGTGATGGGAAGGAAACTGGGACTCAAATCAATGGTGTGGACCAGAAAAAAGAAAGAAGCGTTCAACCAGAACACAATGAAGAAACAAGAATTCAAAAAAATGAGGAGAGGCTTAGGAACCTCCAGGATGTCTTGAAACATTCCAACATCCGAATCATAGGGGTGCCAGAAGGAGAAGAGGAAGAGCAAGAAATTAAAAACTGATTTGAACAAATAATGAAGGAAAACTTCCCCAATCTGGCAAAGGGAATAAACTTCCAGGGAGTCCGGGAAGCTCAGAGAGATCCAAAGAAGTTGGACCCAAGGAGGAACACACCAAGGCACATCATAATTACATTACCCAAGATGAAAGATAAACAGAGAGTCTTAAAAGCAGCAAGAGAAAAGGAGACAGTAACCTACAAAGGAGTGCCTATAAGACTGTCAGCTGATTTCTCAAAAGAAGCCTTACAGGCAAGAAGGGGCTAGCAAGAAGTATTCCAAGTCATGAAAGGCAAGGACCTACATCCAAGATTTCTCTATCCAGCCAAGCTATCATTTAGAATGGAAAGGCAGATAAAGTGCTTCCCAGATAAGGTCAAGTTCAAGGAGTTCATCATCATCAAGCCCTTGTTATATGAAATGTTAAAGGGACTTATCTAAGAAAAAGAAGATGATCAAAAATAGGAACAGTAAAATGACAACAAACTCACAGTTATTAACAACCAAACCTAAAACAAAAACAAAAACAAACTAAGCAAACAACTAGAACAGGAACAGAATCACAGAAATGGAGATCACATGGAGGGTTATCATCAGGGGAGTGGGTGGGGAGAGAGGGGGAAAAGGTACAGGGAATAAGAAGCATAAATGGTAGGTAGAAGATAAACAAG
>VMDR010012781.1:0-25996 GCA_007922815.1 Macrotus californicus | reverse complement strand
CAGTTAAAGAAATCTTGAGTGTAATTACTGCTCTCAGTGTGAAAAAAAAAGGAGGTAGAAGAGAGTTAGAGTCTACGGTATTTGTTTGTTTCCCCAAAAAGTTACCAAACACACCTTATTGCATTATACTAGGTTCCCTGTCTATGACGCATCATTCCTCAGACATTCCTCAAACAAAAAGCATAGGTTTAAATATGCATACAAGCCAGACTTCAAAATGAATGCCAGCATTCCTATTTGTACACAAATTCAAAGGTGCATTTTCTTCTGGAAACAATTTATACATAGTTCCAGATGTTTTTCCTTCCAGAAAATAGCAATCTCTGCTTAGCATCCATTTTGCCAGTGGAAGTGATGGATACCTTAAATCCTGTCTGCTGCACCGTGGCCCAACATTATTACAGCCAATACCTCACCTGGACCTGTACTGTATATTGATGCTGAAAGAACCCGTTCCGATAAATTACTGACTGGCAGCAGATGAGCTGATAAGGAGAAGATCATTATTTTGCAAAATGATCAATGCAGGGTGCTGTAAAGTAAAAATACAACCAAGGGATGCTTCACAGACGTAGCACATTTTACGGCAAAGGGGTTGATGAATAATGAGCCTCTGGAGGCCATGCATTCTTCTTTCCCTGCACCCACGGTGACATGTGGGACAATGTTATGCTGCTGGAAATATCCAGCCACCAGGGTTAATTGGCTTATAAATTCTTTAGGCAGCAGAATACTGATGGCTTGATAAACAGATTATTAAAATAAAAGGATACAAGAGGCATAAACGAGGAAGATTCTCGGAGAGGTGTTGAGGTTTCTCATTTCTACCTCAGCTGTTAGGGGAAAAGCAAGGATAACGATCATTAGATCTGCCACGTCGAGTCGTTACTGTGCTCTGGACTTACATATTGTGATGGCTAATTTTTTTGTGTCAGTTTGACTGGGTTACAGGGTATCTAGATATTTGTTTAAACACTATTTCTGTGAGAGGGTCTTCTTTTACTAAGGAGGAAACTTATTACTAATCATAAAGGTAGCCAAAGAAAGCTAGACTTCAGGGATCATCCCTAGAACTTCTGTTACATATTCACTGCATTGGGTGATCTCATTTAGTCTCGCAGTCTTAAATACCATGTACATGCCAAGCATTCCCAAAATACCTCTCTTGCTCAAATGCTATATCCAACTGTCTACTCAAAACACCCACTTGGATGTGCAGCAGCTCCTCTGACTCGGCACATCTAACGCTGGGCTCCTGACTGCCTGTCACTCACTCCTGCTCCTCACACAGTCTTCCCTGCCCCCTTTAATAGCAAATCTCTCCTAGTTGTTCAGGCCAAAACCTTCAAATTGCCCTTGACTTCTTTCTTACTGTAACAGCCTACATCCAATCCTTCAGTAAATCCTGTCAGCATTCCATTCGAAACGTATCCAGAATCCCTTACTCTCTCATTTCCCCCGCCACCCTCACCCTGCTGCGATCCAAGCGACCATCATTCCTCTCCTGGGGTTTGCAATGGCCTACTACCTGGTCGTCATCCTCTCACCCTTTGCCCTGATGGCACCTTCTCAGCATAGCAGTCAGCATGGTTTTGACAAAATGTAAGTGTAGTGCATGCCTTGGGGCACCGGCCAGAACCCCCTGAGACACAGAGATACTTGCTAGCCCAGGAACGGGGAGTGTTGGCTGTCCGTGGCTTCCATTCAGGTCTCCTTCTTGGAAATGCCTTCATCCAACAAGAGTTGCCTCACTAAAGTTTTGACCTTCCTGTAGGATGTAAGTAATGGGGACTACAAAAGCATCACTCCCTTTCCTCAATTCGAGAAAACTCTGAAGGGCCATGCCAGCTCCAGGACTCCCTGTGGGTCAGCTGAGGACTCTGGAGCAACTGGATTGCGTTTCAGCTGCTCCGTCTGCCCAGTCAGGCTCCCCAACTCTCTCACAGGTGTTGCTTCTGAGAACATTTCTAAAATAAATATACTACACACAGCTATACATCTTAGAGCCTATTTCCAGGAGAACTCTAATTAACACACTAAGTCAGATCATATCACTCCTCTGGTCAAAACTCTCCAAGTACTCTCCATTTATTGTAAAAACCAATGTCCTCATAGACAGCCTTATGACCTAAAAGTCATAAGTGAAATGGTTCCTATTGCCTAATCTCCTACTGCTTTGTCCCCACCACAGTCCTTCCACTGGCTGCTCCCTTTTTCTGGAATGCTCTTCCTTCACATACCCACAGTTCACTCATTCGCTTCCTTCAAATCTTTGCTCTACTGCCACTTTCCTAGAGAAGCCTTCCCTGACCACCCTATGGCACTAGAATGGCCCTGTACTCCTTCCTCCATACCCTCCTTTGTTTTCCTCCACAGGACTCAGCACAGCACTCCTGCCTACCACATAACATTTACTACGTGTGCTCTCTTGCTCGTCTCACTGTAAGCATTTGGGGGTTCTCTTTCATTCACTGCTGTATCCTCCATGCTTTGAACAGTGCCTGGTGCATAGTAGGTCCTCAAAATACTTGTTGAATGAATGAGTGCCAACTGTGTGTCAGGCACCTCCCTAGGCATATTTAAATGTATTGTCTTATTTAATACATATAATAACCCGAGAAAGAAGTGTTATGATAACCATTTTTTTCAACTGAGAAAACAGAGTCTCAGATAATCAGACCAGAATATCACATCCCCACAAAGTGAGAAGAGCCCAGATGTAAACCCCCATTGTTCTAATCTCAAAGCTTTATTCTTTCCACTATCCTCGGTATTGAGGTCTTTAGGGTGACCAATTGACTCGCTCACAGAATCTGCCTACCACAGGTACAGTACTCTCTTCCCAAACTTACCTACCTCAACTGAGAAAACAATTCTAAGAAAGAGGTGGAGACATTGAGACAGAAACCATCACCTATTTTATAAAATGCCCACGCGTTCACTGTTAAACACAGACTCTCTACAAAATGTTTTAAATCCCTAGCTTTGTATTAATTACTGATGGATGTGCCCACAAGGAACTAATTAACATGCAGGTAACCACTCGCCCACACAGGAACCTTACCAAAATCTAATTACATTGTTAGTAGTATTTGAACCAGTAGGGGGCGGGCAAGGGGTGTATGTGTTGATAGATAGCAAAAGTCTGGGTTTTATATCTCAGTCCATGGAAAAAAATAACTCACTCTGTCTTCCACTTAGCAAAAGAAAGCTTTAAGAAGGACGTAGTGTTACAAGAGCTTTCTGAATTGCAGAGAGGAGGAAGTTTAGCAAATTGACACTATGGTCTTATCCAGTGCTCAGCACCCATTAACTTCAGAGAGAGCTTCTAGTCTGGATCAGCTAGGTAGGGTGCAATGCAAATGGGAAATGAGCCTGACCCCACCACAGAAACCTTTAGCTCCACACACATGTGGTCTGATGGAATCCACTGACATAAAAGGAAGGTGAGAAAGCTCTAAATTGGCTTTTACCATCTAAGGATGTTCACACACAAAGCGTGCATTGTGCCCGCTAATGAAAGACATGTGCTAGAGTGGTTACACATTGCAACCGAATGAGAACTAATGACACGAAACAACCACGGTGCCTCTGGACTGACCCCTGTAAAACCTCAGACCTGACTTGTAACAGGCAGCGCTAAACCAATTTATCACTGAATTATGCATCATTTAATAAAAACCGGTGTGACTCAGCCTGCCATGAATGCTAAATAGAGCTGGAGGAAATGGCTTCCGGAGTCCCCTCCTCCTTTTGCCAAGCTCATCTTTAACCCTTCAGTGACGGGTGAACTGACTGAAGTAAAAGTCGAAACTTTACAAACTATACTAAATAACCTCAGGGTAGTTTGACCTGGTGTCTCCTGGGGTCACTGACTTGAAAATTACTACTCTGGCAAAGTTAACTCCTATTTCTGTGATTCAATGGAGTGTGACTTAAAGAAAGGGATTTAAAGAAAGAAAAGAAAGGGACTCTCCTTCTTGAACCACCACTGGCATCTTGAAACTGTGTTTCCTTGGGCCAAAAACAAGTGTTGATTTCACTAGTGTCATTTTCAGAGTCATCATCAAAATAGATTTTAATTTATATGGAAATAAGTCCTATAGGCTTTTAGACTCTGCCCAGTGTTTTACATTTTGAAGGGGAGAAAAAAATCCTGCTAACTCCATCATTGTCATAGAAACAGAAAAATCAACACATCATAGGAAAATGTTTCAATAGGAGTGAATCATGCAGGGCTGAGTATAGGGACATTTACATCAATTTATAGACCATTGGAGATAAATTATTTAGCAAAAATTTAGCTGAAGTCAAGGAAATCAGCAATTTTTACCATCGGTCCCATACAATAGCTTTTTTAGTAATAGCCAAAAACAAGTTAGATATGGCTTGGGAAAGTTTAGAAACTTCCCAAACTCTATCCTTATTTTATTTCTCTTTTCAGTATACAATCATTTTTCATGAGAACAAATTCGTAGCACTGGAGAAATGTGAGGGGCCTTGAAATTTTATTAAAATTTTTTTTCTTGACAATACACCAAGGATCATGTTTCTCTTTAACTGAACCAAAAAAAAAAAGTGGATGAAGCCAAAATGCATTTATTATTACGTTCGGCAACAATAGATTGTGCTGAAGACTGAAGCACTTGCAATGTTGCTTCATCCACGAAGACACACTATTAAAAAGTCTGCCCACTGCGCTTCTGTATTTCATTCCCTCATTTTCTTCCAACAAGGTAATGAAAGCATGAAGAGTCTCTGAAATACTGGATCAAGAAAATCAAAAGGAGCATTCACAGAAAACTGTTACTAATCATTAAGGATTTGTCATCATCTTTTTATTAACCTTTATTTGTCTTGAACTACTTTATTATGTAGGACATTTTAGACCAGGAAAAATATCTGGGATGAGAGACAGAGACTTTTCTAAGCACTTTACATGTATAACTCAATTTGTATTCACCACGACTTTATGATAAATGTCCTAACATTGTTTCCATCTTACAGCTGAAGAAATCAGGGCAGGGAGAGGCACAGTAATTGACTCAAGGTCAATAGCTGTAAGTGGTAGAGACCAGACTCAAATCAAGGCAGTCGTACTGCAAAACCCATGCACTTACTCATGCCATCCCGTCTCCAGAAAGGCAATGAGGAAAACCTGAAGCTTTCATTTTAATAATACACCAAACAGAAATTCTCTAGTCTCTGTGCATTCTGTTAGGTCCAAAGAGGTGATGTTATACATTTCAGTGCATTTCTGTCAAGTGAAATAATGTGGATCCTAAATTCATTTCAGAATTTTGTACAAAATAGGAAGTATTCTTTTTCTAGGACAAAGGTGATTTATTCCTATTAAGAAGATAAACACTTAATGAGAAGAGCCAGGATGAGAAGCTCAATGTTTCAGCTTCACTACTTTCAGGGTTCAGTACCATGTTTCAAAATGACCAAATCTGAAAGTCTGGAAGCAGACGACCCTAGTGCGGGTTTGGACTACTTCCACCCCAGTCATATTTGGGAGGCAAGCAAGAGACAACTTTGAAAGAAACCAGAAAATAAAAACAGTGCACGTTTTGTTTGGTTTGGTTTTTACAAAAATTGAGTGAATCCCAAGCTATTAATTTTAAAATTCAAAACAGCAAAAAGGGAAACAGAATGAAATCTAGTAGCCTCATGGGCCTTTTCTCTCCACTCTGCTCTGTTCCATGTGATTCACCCCAAATTTCCCCTCTGTTTTGATTTCCGTTAGACATTATTTAAAAGGACTTACACATCTTTTAAGCATTTTGATTGTTTAAATGGAAAACTAGAAATCAATATCTCTACAGACTCTTGAGAAATCTAAAGGGAAAAAGTCTAAAATTGACTTCTAAAAATAAGTATTTATAGGAAACTCCAGAGTGCAATAACTAAGTCAAGTCCACCAAATAAGTAGAAAGTTGACTAACCTCTATAGTAATTTTTTTTTCTTTCAACACTTTGCCATCTATTAAAACAAAGAATGGAAACCTGTGCATGCATGTATGGGCTCACAATAACGTACATTTTTCCCTCTTGAAAGGATTTGTCTTTGGCAGAAAAGAGCAAGAATCCTATTGAAGGCCTTGAATCCTGGGGGAAGTAGGTGAGTCTCTACTCTCTTGGCTTCTGTTTGGTGTCTGCAGATGACCTGGAGGTACAACCGGGGACAGCAGTTTCTCTCCAAGGGGCTGGAGGCTCACAGCAGTCTGCTGTGTATTTTACCCTCCTGAGTCCAAGTATGGTGCTCCACACTTGGCAGGAGATTGATTACTGTTGACTGATGTATATTGTCTGACAGTGTTAGAGGGAAATTTGAAAGTTAATGAACAATTTAATTCTCTAGAGGATGTCTGAATCATCTGGAGAATTTTGGTAGTGTAGACATGACAGCCTTTGAATACAACTGTGATAAAAGTAATTTCAAATAACATTAAGGGTAGCTTTAAGCCATTTCTTATCACACAAATCTCTTTAGAAGGAATCTTGACAATGATCAGCAATGATACATTACGGGGTGGCATGCCAATAGAAGCCCAAATGTGAGACATCAACCGTGAGCTACTGTTTCTCTGATAGGCATGATTTAAAGATAGACTATTATGGCCTTCAAGCACCCATAAAGATTCATTTTATGAAATATTATTATTATTGAATTATCAGTGTGGCAGTAGGCTCCAGGTTGTTATGTATGCTCTAAAGCTATCATTGAAATATTTCAGATAATGTAAAAGCATGTACCTGTGTAAATGCTAATAATAATACTGCGGCTGAGCAGAAAGTAAAAAAAAAAAAAGATAAAGCCGAACTATGCGTGGGGGCTCTGGTAATTGGAAGAGCCAATGGCTATACGATTCCAGAAAACAGTCTGCCTCAAGAAGGAGAGTGATTGTCCTGCATTTATATAGCAAGTAACCAACACTAAGCAGACTTCCCTTTGCATATTATTGGTGCCAGCCCGATGAGGCAGAAAATTGTATCGTGTCATTTAATTTCCCAATCTTTGTTTTCATTGTATTAATCTTCTGGCTTTGCTTCACTTTATAATTTGAAGGCTCAGCAAGAAGCAAACCAAATGGAAATTCAGCTTACTTTCATGTCTCGCTGTATGTGTTTGGCACAGTTTCCAAAAGTTTAATTCTTCGTAATACTGCCCATGAATAATAATAGGCTACTTCTGCATACAGACTTATTAGTGTTTGTTAAGGGTTGCCTTAAAGTTTCTGGGAAATGTGCCCAAAAATCAGTCACCAAAACATGATTAACAAATTGGTTACAGAAGGAGAAGAGATAATTTTTTAAAACACAAGTATATCATCCTGCCGAGAAGTAAGAACTAAAGCCCTCAAAAACTGAGTTAACCTAAATGAGCCTGTCTTTCTCTCTTTTTTACTTCCTTCCTTCTTCCCTTTCTTCCCTATCTTCCTTCCTTCCTTCTTATCTATTATTCCAGTAAAGGAAAAAAAATAAATAAATATGACACAGTGAAGAAGATTCAGATTCCAGTGAGTTACACAAGAAGTTAGTATCTTGGAATAGAAATAAAAGGCATCCAGTGTGGGCGCCCACAGTGCTGTGTACAGTTTTGAAATGTTTGGACTTGGACTCAGTCCAACTTGGCTTCACGTCCTACCACTTCGACCTGCCAGCTATGTGCCTTTTGGTGAGCTATTCAACTCTGTGAGCTTCACTCCCTCATCTGTAAAACAGAGAACCGGTAAGGAGTGTCTGGCGGAGTTGTGAGGAGTAATGTAAAATGCCTGTCCACACCTTGTTCTGTGCCTGGCACCTTAGACGCGCCCCCAACAACAGACATGTGACACCAACGCTGTACAGTCTGCTTGCTGTCACTGCCACTACCGTCAATGTGTACTCAACAATAAGCAAATGAAGGGGTATAAAAATTACCCAGGTCCCTTACCACAGTAACTCTGGTGTTTGCATTTGAGATTGGGCTTTGGACGTGGAGTTTTCTTTTCCCCCTGACCTGTGTTATTTGTAATGATTGCAGGCCTGTAATAGATAACTGACCACAAAACTGGAATAGAGCTATCACGTAACTTTTTCATTGTATCCACATCACCAAAAATATTGAACTATTGATCCTTCTGTGTTTGTGGGCCCATCTAAAACATGGTCAATAATAAAGCATAAATAATAAAGAAATACCAGAGGACCAAGGAAGAATGTCTGAAATCACACTGTAATGAACAGTGGGCCAGTTAGCTTCCTGAATCTCACAATCGCTAAGCCCCCTTTCAGGATAACATTTTAAATCCAGGGAGTGTTACAAACAAGGCTCCGAAGAAAAGAAATGTAAAGAGAAATTCACTACACTCTTCAAATAAAAATAAAGTTCATCAGAAACTCCCTTTCTGATCAAACCATCTAGTTCTTTACTGATCCCCAGTTTCTTTCATAGATGTCTTTCACCCGCTGACACAGCAGCCTGTAGAATAAGCAGGGCTGGTACTACTGTCTCCATTGTAAAGATGAGAAGAACCAAGGATGCAGAACGTTATGTGACATGTCGAAAGGTATATAACTGCAAGCAGACCTAAGGTTTGAATCAAGGTCATCTGACTCCAAACTGTGTTCTTCGTACCTTCATGTTGGTGTTGAACACTCAGCAACTTAAAACTCCTGCGGTCTCTATTCAGAGGGAAACACAGTGGTTCACGACACAGCCTTAGTATCCATAGAAATGGACCAGTCAGGGCTACCTCCTAAGGAACATAAACCTTCACTTCATTGTTTGTGTTTAGGTAATATATCACTTTGAGAGATGGGAGAAATCTTGTTGTTTACTTCTGTTACCTTTCCTTTAAAAAAGGCAGCATCACACTTTTTTCTTTTTATTTCAAAAGATAGGAATCTTTTTTTACCCTCATTTCCTTGGATTCCTATCATGCTGTTTGTGCCAACCAACCCGTTACAAATTGTAGAAATGACATTTCTCTGGCCCTGACTCATGTGGCTCAGTGGATTGGGTAACAGTCTGTGAACCAAAGGGTGACCAGTTCAATTCCCAGTCAGGGCACATGCCCAGGTTGTGGGCAGGTCCCCAGAGGGGGTGCACAAGAGGCAACCAGACATTGATGTTTCTCTCCCTCTTTTTCTCCCTTCCCTTCTCTCTAAAGATAAATAAATAAAATCTTTTTTTTTAAATGACATTTCTCCCTCATCTGAGCTTCCCAGGAGTCCATAAGTAGCAACTGAAAGTCCCTAGGCTTCCTGTGACTTAGACTTCACTTTTCCAAGGATCCCTGAAAACAATGTCAAATTATGAGACCTTCCACTCCTAGTCAGCTCAAAATACCTGCTAAGTTTGTTACTATACATTCTTCTCAAAGTGAGTCATCACTGTTATAAAATGAATTGGCCTTATATAAATGTCAATTCCGGGTTATATTTGTCAAGAAACTCAACCTGTTTCTGATACCTTGTTTGAAATCAGAGGACGGATGAGCTTCTGTCATATGGTATGACTTAGTATAAATTTATCGAGCCTATTTTTTGCCTAACAGTAGAGGTGCCTTAGGAAGTTAATTATCAGCACTTTGTGCACACTGACAAGCCACTTCTTAGTTTCCTGAGTGCCATCCCAAATAGTTAGTCATGAAGTCAATACAGAAAAGGAGAAGATATGCATGTATCATCAGGACAAGCAAATTGTTTTTTAAAAATCATGAGCTCTGTAGCTCATGTCTGAGGTTGTTATTTAATGCTATGGCCAATTGTCTTTCCAAAAATTTTCCCCCAGATTTTTTAACTGTTAAGGTATCTTTTTATTAGCTCAATTCATTTCCTATTAGTCTTGGAATTTAACAAGGCTTCATGGCAAAGCAGGTCTGGAAGAGATCTTATTAACTTTCCCTCAGGGTAATAAGTCCCATATGGAAGAAAGAAAGAAATCCAACTCCCAAAAGACACAAGTCATTAGAGTGAATGGAGGGGTAATGTGAGTTTTAACAGGAGGCCTATTGCAATTCTCGGCACCCATAAAGTTGGCGCCACACTGAGCACCCATTTAAATATAATCGGACCGGTTCCTTTGTTATCCCCCTCCAAAGAAAAAGTAACATCTCTCTCCCTCCAGTCTCACATTTTTCTCAGAGAATTATAGAATGTCTGTCATTCTTTTCTTATAAATAAACAAGAAAATCATGTTGTCTTTCTTGAATATTTTGCATTAATTAAGAAAAAAACCTTGATTCAGTTGCTCATTAGAAAACGAGTTCAAATTTGGAATTGAGGTAAGTGGCTGTAGTGTGAATAATAGCAACAGATAATCGACATTTTATATAACTTTGTACCAGGCATGCATGCATGTCATACATAAAAATATGTTTCCACCATGGGTTCTGCTGAATATTCACACTTCCTCTACAGTCTTCCCTGAAAAGTACCAAACCTGGGAAGAAAAAATCAACAACACAATTCAAATAATCAATTTGGAAAACTAAGAATGATTTCCAATTTCCATCACTGAAATTGCATGAGAAAATAAAGATGATCATTTGGCAGGGTCTTTGGAGGGTAAAAGTAAAGGAAACGAAAAGTTATATCAGGGATGACAGGACAAATGCTAGTTTAGAATTTAAAAGACCAGGGCTTGGACCCTAGCTCTGAACCTGACCACAAGAGTGACTTTGGCCAAATCAATTCATTCTTATCAGCTTTCATTTCCTTGCCTGTATAATGAGACACTAGATATGATCAGGGACAGGAAATAGATTTCACCTGAAGTCCCAGTAATAGTAATCTGGTAGTGGCAGCCTGGAAGAGTGTTCCAATTCTCAGACTGAATTCAGATCCAGCAGTAAAGAGTATTGTGCTCAATTAGTAATGTCTGCCTTGGAAGGAGATTGCGAGGGCCTGTGTAGCACAGATTGAGCACCACCAGGTTAAATGATCAAAGAAATTCTCTTTCAACTCTAACATTCTATGATTCTATTAGCTATAACGTAGAAGATTTTTTTCTCATCCATGATTCTTTCTTGCCACAAATGATTAAATGTCCATCTGAACTCGTAGCAAAACAATCCAAGCCACTATGGAAATACTGAACAGGATGATGCCCACCTTGACAAAGGAGAGACTCAAAATAAACAAAATGTATAAGGAAAGTTGGGCACAGGAGGCCCAAAGACCTTCAATGAGTCTGAGACATTTCTAGATAGAAAAGAGCGGTTACTCCTACTCATCCTCACAGACCAGCAGGCACTTAATTAACTCTGTAGAACAAGAAAATTGTTCAAGTTGGTGAAGGTTTCACTGGAAGTGATTCATTTTCCCCCCAATCCAATGACATAGCAATATGCATTGCTGATAACATATAAAGCCAGGATAATGCAGATTAAAGTATCTGCATTATCCAAGGTTTATCAATAAGCTGATTTGCAAAACAGCAATATTTCATATCATGTGCTGTGATATTATTTATCAATGTTTAATAAGCACTTCATAAGTTTTGGCAAGCAAATGAAAAATGGATTAGCATAGAGGGATGATGAAATATTTATAATGCACAATACCTACTATTATACCATGGCTGTTCAAGAAATCTTAATAGTAAACTGAATGGAAATATAATACTGTAATGGATGTGGGAGTGTTCAATCGGCCATTTGTAATGAAATAGGAACGTGTTTTAAAAGAGTAAATGCATTTGTAATGGTTTTTAATTAGCTACAACTATATAAAATTCAACTCTTCATTATGAACAATGTGCAGATATTATGATGGTTTACAATTAAAGTGGCAGCCTTGGAAAAAATTTTTTTAGGGATTCTTACATGTATTACTAACTTTCAATAATTAAATCTGTATTATTACTTTGGAAAAATCTCTTTCACTTTTCTAAAATATTATATTTCTTTAATAAGTGGTTCTTATATGTAATTAGTGGTGCTGTTTTGTATTTTTTAATTATAAATTTTAGCTCTTTTTCTGCTCATGTTAAGACTTTCTATTTATAGCAAACGGACCCAAAACAACGCAGCATTATATAAACACACACCAGGAAAGAATGATTCTCTGCAATTAAGACAATTGTGCGGGCTCATCAAGTGCTCCAGCCTCTCTGCACTGCTTAGTACAATGGCCATATCTGTAACTCAGACAGCCCTTCACTCCTTCGCCCACTTCACGCCTTTGTCTAACACTCGCCTGCAATGACTTTCCACTTGCTACAGGAAACAGACAGCAGTGGCTACCGGACCTACACAGCCTGACAAAGCTCCTACCCACCCTTGCAGCCCCACACCTCACCCCTCCATTCTGGCTCTGTAAGCTCCAGCTGCATCTGCCTTCTTTCGAGGCCTCAAAATAAGTCCATCCAGTTATTGTCTCAGGTGCTTCACATCTATTCCCTGTGCCTGAAACACCTCTCTTGCCCCACTGGCTCCATTCTTTCTCTTTTTTAGAGTTTTTTTTTTTTCAAATTTTTATTGATTGATTGATTTTAGAGAGAGAAGCAGAGGGAGGGGGAGACACAGAGAGAGAGAGAGAGAGAGAGAAACATCAATTTGTTGTTCCACTTATTTATGCACTCATTGGTTGCTTCTTGTATGTGCCCTGACTGGGGATTGAACCCACAACCTTGGAGTGTCAGGACAATGTTCTAACCAACTGAGCTACCTGACCAGGGCGAGCCCTATTCTGCCTTTAAGCCCTGCTCATCGTCACTTCCCACAGACTGAGTTGGGCTCTTCCAACTGTAGCACTCTCTATTTCTTTAAACATTTGTCATAGTCACAACTAAATAATTAGCGGTATCTGAAAGCTGTCTCACATCTCTTTTACTAGAATGCAAATTCCGTAAGGGTAGGGACTGTGTATATTTTATGACCTAGTTATTTCTATCCCTGGAACAGTGTCTTGTATATAAAAATGCTCAATAAATATTACAGTAATGGTTAAATAAAAAGCCCACTCATACACATGGTATCAGTTACCAAGAAGGATGAACAAGGTAAAGCTCAAAATTATTTCATTAAATCTGAATTTGGTTTGCACTTGGTGGTGTGGCTCAGTGGGTTGGGTGTTGTACCACAAAGCAAAAGGTCATTGGTTCGATTCCCAGTCAGGGCACAAGCCTGGGTTGTGGGCCAGGGCCTTGGTAGGGGGTATGCGGGAGGCAGCTGATAGGCGTCACACATCAGTGCTTCTCTCCCTCTCTCCCTTCCTTCCCCTCTCTCTAAAAATAAATAAATAAAATCTTTTTTTAATCTGAATTTGGTTTGATAAAGGCCAGCTGTTATAATATAATCAGAATATTATATTCTGTTGATAATATACAAGTTCAATTATTTGTTTTAGGAGTGTAAAGTGTTCCTGCTAGCAAACTGCAACTCAGAACCTATGGTATTTTCACCTAAATCGCCCACTTGCTAATACTCCTGCTTCGAACTCTGCTATTGATATGAGAGCTTGATTCAGAATCTGGCCTATTTTCTCTCTTTGATTCTATTAACAGCTAGAATTCTATTCTGTAAAAGTAAGTCTTCCTAATACTAGAGAAATATTCTTGAATACTTTACCTCTGTTTTATGCTGGGCAAAGTAAGAAACCAAAAAATAGCACAACAAAAATCATAGGACTGTATCAGTCAGGGGTCTCCAGAGAAATGGAACCAATAGATCCTTCAATCTACAGAAAGAGAGAGATTGAGAGATATTGAGAGGAATGGAGGGAGGGAGGGATCAATTTTAAGAAATTGGCTTATTTATCTTAAGAGGTCAGTTGGTTCCTCAACTGTGGGAGTTGGCAAGTCTGAAATTTATAGGGCAGGCCCACAGGCCGGAAATTCAGACAAATTTCTATGTTATAGTCTTGAGACAAAATTCCCTCTTCTCCAGAAAACTTTAAGACCTTCAATTGATTGGATATAGCCACCTATATTATCGAGGATAATCTCCTTTACTTAAAGTCAACTGACTGTGAATATAAATCACATCTATAAAATACCTTTACAGTAACATCTAGGTTAGAGTTTGACCAAACAACTGGTAGTTCCATGAACTGACTACATGATTTGCTTTGGTAAATGAGACATATACTCGTTTTGAGACAAATTATTTAACGTGACTTTGTGGTTTGATTTAGTTCAACGTGGCTGTTCCCCACTGTCATGAGGAAGGGGTTGTTCCACACAGGGGCTTCTCCTTTATTTTGGACCCCAGAATTAAGACACCATGTGGAGCAGACTAAAATCTAACCACCAGCCTGGATGAGAGCTGAAGCATGAGATAAAGTCAAGTCACTGACCCATAGCCACTGTAACACGAGGAAAAATAAACCCTTATTTATCTCATAAACTGCTGGGATTTAAAGATTTGAGATGTTTGTTACACAGAAAAATTACTAGCAAAAACTGACTAGCACAAGACATTTTTGTGAAGCCTACCATATTTTGATACTGTATGGCATTGCAACCAATCCATTTATACCACCATTAATAAATACCTATTAGCTGTAGTGAGACCGATTCTTACCTGGACAGATACACAGCTTGGTCTCTGTCACTGGGGTTTTATGTTTTATGAAACAACATGTCAGTAGAGCTACTTAAAATATATTTAAGATTAGCATGTTTTAGGCAATCTTCTGAGCCCAGCATATGGGACATAGCTTCCCTCTTTGGAGGCCAATAGACTAGTGTTGCAAGCTGTGCATGTCAATGTACAGAATAATAGGAGTTTGACCTTAAATTCTACCTCAGAAATTCTGGTTGTGCCCCTCTGCTCACTGACACAGAGAGATCTGATGAGATCACTGGGGAGGAGTAGGGAGGGGCCTGTAAGAGGAGGTTGCCAGAGGCAATGGTAACCAGTCTAGGCTTGGATTGGCTGAGAAGCTGAAGGCCTCCAGAGTGCATGGAATTATGGGCCAGAATATTTAAAATAAAAGGAGAGCAGAGACTGGCTGTCTAGCTCTCTTCCTTGAGGATGCCTGGAAGGTCATGCTGCAGCTGCCTGCAGATGTTAGTTTGGAATGCAGAAGGAACTCGAGGCAGAGCCTAGAATCGTGCAGGCCTGGCAGAGGGTGGCAGGGTTATTCTTTGGGTGTTCTAGAGGGGATGGGCTCTGAGGCAGAAGCCTGCCATTCTTCCAAAATTGTATAGCTTTTGTATTTTATGTTGTTTAAGTTTGTAAACTAATCCTAGAGATATAAGATAATAAAAAACCCAATGGGAAATGATAGGGGAACTCAGGAGTTGAAGATTTTAGCCTTGATAGGTTTATGTGATTAAAGTTGTAACTAAAGAGTTAAAGAGTTTGGCCTTAACTGATAGGCTAAAGTGACTAATGCATGAGAAAAACTATTATTCCAAAGTTGTGTTGCTTTTGAGTAAAGACTCCTTTCCTTTATCACCAAACTTTTGCCTCCAGAATTTTGCCTGGAGGGTGGCAGCCGGCAGTGGGACCTCACTTGCTGTTCTGCAACATAACCAAAGCCTTCTTCCCATGCCTCAGGACTTGACTTATTACTACTTCCTTCTATTGGTTCCTGAGAAAGAACATTCCCTTAAAACTAACAGCCATTTACCCATCTTTTCACCTAAAAAAGAAAAATGGCTTTGTTACGGAAATATAATTGAATAAGTGTAATATGATCATGACTTAGAATTCCATCTATAATGATAAAATCCTCAACAAAGTATTGGCAACCTAGATCCAGTAATACATTAAACATATTGTATACCACTAGTGGGTATGTATCCCAGAGAAGCAAGGATAAATACATGACATAAACAAAAGGAAAGACAAAAATCACATGATCATATCAATAGACTCTGAAAAAGCATTTGACAAAATGCAGCACTCATTTTGAAAAAAACAGTGAAGTGAGAATAGAGGGAGCATACTTCAATATAATAAAGGCTACATATGAGAAACCTACTGCCAAAAATATACTCAATGGGAAAAAAATAAAAGTGTCTCCCTAAGGATCAGGAACTAGACAAGTGTGCCCACTTTCACCATTTTTATTCAACATAGTGTTGGAAGTTCTAGCCACAGGGATTAGACAAGAAAAAAAAATAAAAAGCATTCAAACTGGAAAGGAGGAAATAAAACTGTTATTATTTACAGGCAACATGATAGTGTACATAGAAAACCCTACAGACTCCACCAAAAAACTACTCGACCTAATAAGTGAATTCGGCAAAGTAGCTGGATACAAAGTCAATATTCAGAAATCAATGGTACTCTTGTACATCAACAATGAATTATCAGAAAGAGAAACTAAGAAAAAATTCCATTTACTATAGAAACAATAAAAATAAAGTACCTAGAAATAAATTTAAGCAAGAATGTGAAAGACCTGTACTCAGAAAACTACAGAACACTGAAGAAAGAAATTGAGGAAGAAACAAATAAATGGAAGCATATACCATGTTCATGGATTAGAAGAATTAACATCATTAAAATGCCCATACTACCCAAAGCAATCTATAGAATCCATGCAATTCCTATTAAAATATCAATGGCATACTTCACAGATCTAGAAAAAATATTCCCTAATTTATATGGAACCAAAAAAGACCCCAAATAGCCTCAGCAATCCTGAGAAAGAAGAACAAGTTTGGAGGGATCACAACACCTGATATTAAACTAAACTACAAGGCCATTGTAATCAAGATAGTCCAGTACTGGCGTAAGAACAGACACATAGCCCTGGCTGGTGTGGCTCAGTGGATTGAGCGCCGGCCTGCAAACCAAAGGGTCGCCAGTTAAATTGCCAATTAGGGCACATGCTGAGGTTTCGGCCAGGTCCCCAGTAGGGGGTGCATGAGAGGAAACTACACATTGATGTTTCTCTCCCTCCCATTTTCCCTCCCTTCCCTCTGTCTAAAAATAAATAAATAAAATACTTTAAAAAGAACAGACACTACATCAATGGAACAGAATAGAGAGCCCAGAAATAAACCCATGCCTCTATGGTCAATTAATATTCAACAAAGGGGGCACAAGCATACAATGGAGTAAAAACAGTCTCTCCAATAAATAGTGTTGGAAGAACCGGACTGGCACATGCAAAAAATAAAACTAGACCACTAACTTACACCACACACCAAAATAAACTCCAAATGGATAAAGGACATATATAAGTCGTGATACCATAAAAGTACTAATGGAAAACATAGGCAGTAAAATTTCAGACATCCCATGCAGCAATATTTTTTTTGATATATCTCCTAGGGCAAGGAAAATAAAGGAAAAAATAAACAAATGGAACTACATCAAATTAAAAAGTTTCTGTACAGCTAAAGAAACCATCATCAAAATGAAAAGGAAACCAACTATATGGGAACACATATTTGCAATGATACATCAGACAAGGGTTTAACCTCCAAAATATATAATGAAATCATACAACTCAACACCAGGAAGACAAACAACCCAATTAAAAAATGGGCAAAGGACCTGGATACTTCTCTAAGGAGGACGTACAGATGGCCCATAGACAAATTAAAAAATGCTCAACATCATTAGCCATCAGAGAGATGCAAATTAAAACCACAATAAGATACCACTTCACATTGGTCAGAATGGTTGTCCTTAATAAATCAACAAACAACGAGTGCTAACAACAGTGTGGAGAAAAGGCACCTGGTTCACTGTTCATGGGAATGCAGACTGGTGTAGCCACTGTGGAAAACAGTATGGAGTTTCCTCAAAAAATTCAAAATGACCCAGCAATTCCACTGCTGGGAATATACCCTAAGAATCCTGAAACACCAATTCAAAACAATTTATGTACCCCTATATCACAGCAGTTCTAGTTACAATAGTCAATTTTGGAAACAGCCCAAGTGCCCATCAGTAGATGAGTGAATTAAAAAACTGTGGTGCACTTACACAATGGAATACTATACAACAGAAAGAAAAAAGGAAGCCCTACCTTTTGCGACAGCATGGATAGAATTGGAGACTAGTATGCTAAGTGAAGTAAGCAATCGGTGAAAGACAAATACCATATGACCTCACTTATAACTGGAATCTAATAAAAAAATAAATAAACCAGTGAGAGGAATAGAACCAGAGACATGGAACAGACCGATAGCTGCAGGAGGGGGGAATGGTGGAAGAAAAGGGAAGGGACTAGTCAAGGAACATGTATGAATGGTGCATGGATATGAAGAACAAAGAGAGGACTAATTGTGGGCTAGAAGGGTGGGCTGGGTGGAGGGGGAAATCCAAGGGAAAAAAATGGGACAACTATAATAGAATAAACAATAAAAGAAAAAATAGAATCCCATCTACATAGTATAAGTATAATAAGTATAATATGATCATGACTCAGAATTCCATCTTTCCTACTCGTCTCTAAGTCCTGTAAAATTCAAGTCCACCAATGGCTCTTTCCACCATTCCAAGTTGTCTATCACCTGTCCCAGCCAACCTCTGTAGCCTTATCTCCCACCACACCCAACATGAGCATTACCTCTGGGCGCTTTCCTCACTGCTGCCCAATTGTGCTGGTTGTGCTGTTTGTGAAAAAGCTTGTGTCTCTCAGCTTCATTCTCCCTTCTGGGTTTGGCTTTCTGATGCTGAAACTGCTCTCTGCAAATCACATTTCTCTTTTGCCAGCTGGGCTCTGCCAGTAAGGAGCATCAGGAGAAAGGACTGGAAAAAGGAAAAGGATCTTGCTCATTCCTATTTGCTCCCTGGTCTGGGAACATCAGGAAGAGTTTTTGCCCTGGAGGGGGCAATTAGTTGGTTCTAGTTGCAGTTCTGGCTTGCTGGGGTTTTGTTTTTTGTTTTTTTGTTTTCCAGACTCCCAGTCAGTCTTATCACGCCCCCTAAGAGATACCAGGTCCAGTCCCTCATCTGAGGTTTGAGTCTTCTTGGGATCACTCCTTCAAACTTCTAAATTCTAGTACCCCAACTTCTCTTTGTTCTGTCTTAGAAATGATTGCTGCTTCCTGTGGTCACTCCCTCTGTGACACCTCTTCCTCCCCTCAAGCCTTTTCAGTTCTAATATCTAGTTAGTAATACTTTATATTAGATTCTTCATGCTAAATAAATAAGTTTCTATTTCCTGACTGGATCCAAGCTGATGTCCTTAATATAGCATTTTTACTCTTAACTTTTTATTTGTTTTTGGTTTTGCTTTTATGTTTTGCCCTCAAATCAAATAAATGGTTACCACTCCTCTCATCTTCCAGGCTACGACTCTAGTCATGTGTCCTTGAAGACTTCTGCCCCAAGTATTCTCTCCCTCTGAACTCCAACAGTATCATTATCATGAGAAGATACACCATCTCTGGATTTTAACATGGAGAACTGGGAAGAGATCTTGACTAAGGCTCAGAAAGCCTGGTTCAAGAACAGCTTGGCTACTCACTAGCCCTGTAAACTTGGGTCTTTCTGGGATTCAGATTTCTCAACTATAAAAATGGAGAGTTGGATTAACTTCTCTCAAAGCCCTTATAACTCCACTCTTTCAGAAATCTGTACCCTAAGTTTCTCATTAGTAAACCCTATCTTTCCAAGAACTGTTAATTCCCTCAAGGCTGAAAGCTTTGCCTCAAACTACCTCCCATCTTTAGTATGCCTGGCACAGTTTTGTGGGCTGAGCACACAGTAGGGGCTCTCTAAGTCCTTTCTTTAAAATCTCAGAATATATCGAAAATGTTTGTGAAACAGAGGTTGCAAATTGGTAGTCTAAGAACCAAAGTCTGCCCACAAATATGACTTGTTTAGCCCATAATGAATTTTTATTAAATAGTTGTCATAATTTTTAAAACTTGAAGATTTTATGTACAAATACAAATACTTCAGACTTCACAGACGAGAAAATCTGTGATGAGCAGGTAAAGGAAATTATGCAATGTCAAGGATTCCATCAAGAGTAAAACAGTCACTCAAATCTGAAAGTCTCTTTTCAATTGGGGGGTCCTGCACTGCCTTGTCTCTGTAAAATCACACCATGGAGTGGGGGTGGGGAAAAGAGTGCTACAAGAAAGGAAAGTTTAAATCATGAACTTGAGGTGCTTTTGTCATTTGCCGAATCCTCTCATTAATCATTGATGCACAGCAGGTGTTAAAGCTCCACATCATGAGACTGGCCTTAAAATTTCTTCAGTGTAATGTTATTTTCAAGTAATTATAAATGATCAGCATTGCATTTCATTTGTATTGACATTCATAGTTCACAGAAATCACTGTGATTGATTTTGAAGAAAAGTGATACCAAAGTATTTGTTCTCTGTAATGTAAAATTAATAACAGGTGCATGAGGAAGGGAAATTTTTTCCTGCTGTCTTCATAGTTAACAAAAATCTTGGACTCTACTGTCTGTGTGTCTATACTGCCCCCTTATTACTCTAATTCCCTACAGCATTTAAAGTGGCATCTACTCTTTCTTAAAACTCTGTTTTGTTGCTTTCTGCTTTGAAATAATATTAGCCCCCACCATTTACTGAGCACTTACTATGTACCATGTAGCACGTTAAGTGCTTGATAAGTTCTATCTTGATTAATACATGAGAGAAGATTTGAAAGTAATATTATCCTTATTTGTCAGAGAAAAACAACTGAGGTTCAAGATGATCAGTAGATTGTCATGAATGACACTAGTAGTGTCTGGTGGCACTGGTGTTCCTGAATGACACTTCTTTCTTGGTTTTCTTCTTCCTCTGTTTCCTCCCTCACAGGCTCCTGTCCCTTTGTGGGACCCCAATATGTTGATGTTTCCCAGGCTTCCACATTCACCCATGTCATTGACTAATACATGCATGCATGCCAAACATGCATGTCCAGCCCAGACCTTTCTCCTAAGCTCGTCAGTACACAGTTGTAGTTAAAAGTGGGATATGGCGTCCAGGAATAGCATCTACTGCTTACCAGCTTATATTGCCTTAAGCAAAGTACTTAGTCTTTCCAGACTTTATTTTCTTATCTAGAAATAAGACCTAAGGGTTAAATGAGAGAATACATTTAAAGCAACTAGCACTTAATACATATTCAATAAATATTAGCCATTGTTGTTGTTATTATTATTTCAAACTGTCATTAGTATTCCAATAGCCCTTCAAATTCAACCTGTCTACAACAAAGACTTCCTTTCTCTTAACAAGACTGCTCCTCCTCTCCTTTCTTTTCCGTGGTGAATGGTGCTGTCACTCTTCATCCATTTACTCAAGTCAGAAATCTCGGTAACTCCTGCTCCTAATATACGCACTCTCCTAGGAGTGAGAAATTTTTAGCTAACCTCTATCACCCATACTTGTATAAGAGGGGTCTCCTCCTAAATTTCAAATCTGTTCACATCTGCCCACCTCATTTAAACTCACTGAGAGGATAACCATGAACTTTAGAATGGGGTCCAAATGTCTCAGTAGGGCATACACAACCCTTTCATATCCAGTCTCTGCTGACTCTCCCATCTCAGTTCCCATACCCTCCTTCCCACAAAGAAACAAAATTACTACTGCTGTCCTGAGCACACATGAGTCTTTCATATTTAGTATACTAGCAAATGCGGTTTCCAGGAGCCAAAGTACCCTCCTGGCTGACTCCTTTCTGTCTTTCTAAATGCTGCCCACGCCCCTTTCTTCCTAAGTCTTTGATGGCTTCTGAGGTCTGCATTTGGCCCCTCCTCCTGGCGGTCCTGACAGCCTGCCCTTGCCTCTCCCTTAGCCCTTTCACAGAAGACCCTTGATCTCACTGCTCAGTTTGCTGCTCTGTCGCACTTACTGGACTCTGGGAGTCCTGACTTGAGCCTACCAGCTCTGCAACCTGGCATCGGGAACGGTATCCAAAAGGCACTGGACAAGTGAAAGTCTGATAGGAAGCCAACTAAGTTCTAGGATGAAAAGTAAGCATGCTGATGACACAATTACAAATCTGTCTGTACAAACACAAAATTGTAGCGCTGAGGACAACTCTACAAGCCTAATCAAATCCTTTTAATTCACCTGGTTGGTGTAGCTCAGAGGATTGAGCGCGGGCTGCAAACCAAAGGGTCGCCAGTTCAATTCCCAGTCAGGGCACATGCCTGGGTTGCAGGCCAGGTCCCTGGCGGAGGGCACGTGAGAGGCAACCACACATTGATGTTTCTCCCCCTCTCTTTCTCCTTCCTTTCTCCTCTCTCTAAAAATAAATAAGTAAAAAAAATATTTAAAAAAAAATCCTTTTAATTTGCACATGAGAACCAGAGAGTTTGGGGAGGTTAAGTGCCTCATTCAAGTTCATGCAGCTGTTCACACAATCCAACCTCATCCCAGAACACCAGTTAGGGAAAGATTAGTGAAATGAACCTAGGGCTCAAACTAGAACACAATCACCCTCTGAGTTCACACAAATAAAATATTTATTTAGTGATAATCTGCCATGGGACAGAAAGGGTTTTGGACAATTTGGAGAAATACTGAAAAGGAAATAAGACTTTAGTTTTCTCACAGCCAGTAGAACCCTACAATGTAGGAAGATAGAGATTGTGAAGTGCGGCAAGGGTACGAAAGCTGAAAGAGGCTCCAATCCCTTGTGAGGTTAGAATTTAACTCCCTGCTATAGGAGCTGGTACATTTTCTGGGAGTGGATCACTGATGTGCCTGCACACTGGTTGGCAGCCAACACAGGCAGATAGAAGGAATTTATTCTTGCGTCACAGTATAAGATAAAAACAAACCAGTGTGAAATAATGTCTTTGAAATAGTCTGAGTTTTATATGCTACTTTGTACAGTATTACTCAATGAAGGTCCAAAGCCTAAAAAGGTGCAGCTCAGCAAAATTGGGGAGTTGAGTGGAAGGCAAAATGACATGGGCAACATACACATTTCTCTATACAAAACAAGCTCGGCGCTCCATGAGCAAGCAGCCCATGTCCTGCTTATTGTTGTATTACTTCAAACACTGTCCACCAGAGCAGGGAGGCTCGCTGGCTCATATGGTCAACCAAAAAGCAAATGAATGAATCTACATAAACAGTTCATATTCCTGTCAGTCAAGTGAATTAAGTAAAATGTGAAAAGTTACAGCTTTTCAAGGCAGAACCAGGTTTTTGCCTGGGATCCCAGCAGACATCAGTTCCAGGCCCTACATTGGTATGCAAAGAATCTGAACAACAGTTTCAGAAGAAACATTTCAAGTATGCAGTTAATACTAAATTGGAAGAGACAGCAAATAATGAGAAACAAAGCAGCCAGATAAAAGGGTTTTAGATATTTCAAGTACCTACCCAGCTAATAAATGCAAATGAAGTTCAGTGCAGATAAGCACAGAATTATGAGTCTGGAAGCAGAGAACAAAAAGGAGGACTATCTGCTGATGGAAATGAGCAGCACGGCACTGACCAGGAATGAGATCTGGGGAATTACTGCAGGAGAAATCCCTCAAGTTTTCAACCCACTTTGCTGCAATGGAAAAGCAGCACCGTGATGAGCCGTATTAAACCACAATTCACGACCATCCAGTCACACTCCATGCTGAGGGAAAACGAAACCAGAGCAAGGAGAGAATAAGTTGTTTTTTTTTAATTTAAACTGTCATTCTGTTCAGGACAAGACCATCCTCGATTTCTTAACAAATCTCCACCCTAAGCAATTGCCTTCTATAGATTTATTAGAATGTGGTTTCTTCTGATTTGTTTTTATTCTCTGTCATTTTCCATGCAGTCTCACAATTATTCGAGAGTCCCTAGAATACAGCCATCACACCTGATGGCAGGAGATGTCACTGTAAAAATCAGAAGACACTTAGATTGTAAAGGTTGAATGTCCCCTCTGTCAAAGCCTTACATTTTCTTTGTTGCTGGTCCCGAAGAAAGAATCATACATTTATATAGCTTTTAAGGCTACAAGTACACCTTTATGAGCCTCCTAACTACAGCAGCTAATACTAAGACCACGTTAAAGGTGAACTTCCCACTCTCAGAGGGCCAGTGATGTCAGCTAACCACAGTAGAATCTACTCTAGCACTATTTGAGCCGAACAAACTCAACACACAGTTGAAGGAGACAGGTGTGATGCAAGAGCTTAAAGGCTTCCCTGGCCAAAAACAGTTGTCCTTATTCCTGATTTGGTTCTTGAAATTCCATATTCTATCATTCAACAAATATTTCTTGAGTGCCTCCTATGGACTAGGCAATGTTCTAAACATCAATGATATAACATAAACAAAAGAAATAATATCCTTGCCTTCATTGAGCTTAAATTCTAGTGAAAGGGGAGAAGACGATAAATACAGAAATGAGGTAAACCCTCTCAAATAATGGAAAGTGCTAGGAAGGTAATGATAATGTGGCGAAAAACCAGAGAGGAGTATGGAGACTATTCGAGGAGGATGGTCAAGAAAGACCATTCTGAGGAAGTGACCTTTAAGGACTTGAAGACTTGAAGAATGAGGAGCCTACAGGGAAATTCCATGACAAAATACAATTATGGCCTGGATAAGTGGAGACACTTGAAAAGTATAATTTACTAAATATCATTCTGAATTAATTTCTCAGATTTCTTTATATCCAATCACTTTGCAGAACTGTGTAAAAAATAAAGAACAGAGAATATAGATGATATTTAATAGAGGGAAGGATACAATGGGTTGGGAATACAAGATTCAGACTAAAAGCAGGTCCTCGATCTTGGTGAAGGAGAAAACAAGGAAAAATGTTTACTAGAAGGGTTATAAAACTAAAGGAGTAGAAAGACTTTCAACACAACAACACAGCACGCTCCCCTAGATTTGGCCACATTTCTCCCAATAATAACCTTACTTCAGAACGGTATGTTCTTCACCTAATCAGTGACTTCTACATAGATAACAATGTACATAAATTGATAGCTCTTCAATCTGCTTTTGAAATAGGAAAAGCTCTAGTATACACTGGGGGCAGCTCCAAGATGACCCTCCATGACCTCTGCTCCTGCTATTCATGCCCTTCTGTGTTCCTCCCTCCTCAGTGTGGGCTGGACCTAGAAACTTGCTTCTGTGAATGGAATACAGAAAAAGAGATAAGATGTCACTTCTGAGATTAAGTTGCAAAGAGACCGTGGTTCCCATTTGGCATGCTCTCTGTCACTCACTCGCTCACCCTGACAGACATCAGAGGCCATGCTGTGAGCTACTTTATGGAGAGGCACATGGAGCAAGAAACAAGAACTGAATCCTGCCAACAACCGTGTAAGTGAGTTAGGAAACAGATCCTCTCACAGTTGAGCCTTCAGATGAGGCTGCATTCCCAGCCAGCACTTTAACTGAAGCCTTGTGAGAAAAACTGAGGAAAAAGCTGAGCCCTGTTGGGATTCCTGACCCACAGAAACCAAAATAATAGATGTTTGTTGGTTTAAGCTGCTAAATTTTGGAGTAATGGGTAACTAGTATAGACCAGCTATGTTCAACCTTTTTCATCTCATGGCACACATAAACTAATTACTAAAATTTTGCTGCACACCAAGAAATAAATTTTTGCCAATCTGACCAAAAAAAAATGGTATAATTTTTATTCATTTACTCCATTCACACCAGATGGCTATTGGGTTGGCTATTGTCATTTTTTTTATTTGACATTCTAAGGGAAAAGAGGTCAGTGCCCCTGACTAAATAGTTAGGTATGACATGCTTTAAAAATTCTTGGGGCATTCTGATATAGATACCAAGACAACACTTTCAAATTGTTACCTGCCTCCTGTTGACATTTTCTTTCTTTTTAATTGTATGTTTTCCATTACCATTTATCACCCATATACTCTCTTTGCCCCCCACCCCAGCCATACTCACCACACTGTTGTCCATGACCATGACTCCTCTTACCTTATTGCTCGATCCCTCCGCCCCCTAGTCCCACCCTCTTAGCTGTCATCTGCTCTCTATCTATGAGTCAGTCTCTATTTTGCTTGTTCAGTTTGTTCATTAGATTCCACATATGAGTGAAATCATATGGTATTTGTCTTTCTCTGACTAGCTTATTTCATTTAGCATAATGTTCTCCAGGTCCATCCATGCTGTCACAAAGGCTAATATCAA